>JAAAKG020139181.1:0-12432 GCA_010014905.2 Druon quercuslanigerum
GTACATAGAAAAATTTCCAGAGGAACCGGCTCAGGGATCGAACCCCGGACCTCTGAGGTGAAGTCCGAGCGTCTAACTACTGAGCCACCGAGGCTCTAACTTAAAAGAATTAACTTAAACATAATATATTCTTATTGCCTGTAGAAAATAGACAGTGTAATCGTAACCAATCTCTACATGCTTTGTATCTATCACTAGATTTGAAGACGGATTGAATATACACGCTTTTAAATGATCAATAAACAAATTTTGAAAACAAGCGAACAGCTACCAGGGAAAACAGTCCAGCTTGACCTGAAGCGGTTCTCATAAAACCGGCTGAGGAATCAACCTACGCTGAGGGCCTAAAAGACCTCAAATGTAAGGTTGATCCCGACGCTCTCGATATAAAAATTAGGGCGCAGGACGACTCAAGTTGGCGTGGTGGTGCTGTCGCTTAGGCAAGAAAATGGAGGCCGTTAGATGCTACTGCTGCGACAGCTTGGGCCACAGGGAAAAAGGATGATGGAGGTACGTCAAAGAGTATCACAAGTCTGCGGAGTGTTTCAGAACTACCCAGTGCTTGCTCTGCGCCGCACGAAGTAAAAGTCCCCGGAACTACTATGTGCCGGGGTCTCTGAAATGTTTGTCCTTCAGGCAGGCAGCTCGTCGAGGAAGCCTTTAAAATTACAAAAATTAGAGAAATAATCGACAGAGTCCGGCTATGATGTCGAAAGCCGACAAGCGCGTTGCGCGACGTCGTCGAGCTACTGAGGTCGATGCGTACATCATGACTGGATTGGTATGAGGAAGGTCTGGTTCGAGCCAAAGCCCAGAAAAAGAAAAAGAAAGCGAAATTAAAATTTTCGACTGGTTGTTATTATTCAGGAATTACGTAATTCTTATTCATGTTTCTGATCTAAATTCAAAGTGTCGGATTTTCTTTTTATTTTATACATTTTAAGGCTATTCTAATTGAATGTTTTAGATTTAGTTTCAGCAGATATTTGACTTTATCAAAATCAATGTTCTGAAGGCAGATTTTGTAGTTTTGTTTTCACTAATGATGAACTGGTGATCATACATAATTTAGCGACGATATCAGAACAACAAATGAGTAGAGCTTTCCTTAAAAAAAATTTTATTTGGTCCTTCGTGCATATTGGAAAATAAAAATTCCTTTGCAAATATAACTTCTGCATTTCTATGGAGATCACAAGGAATTAATTAAATTACCTGTATACATGGTAAAAGGCCCGAATATGTTTCATTATTATTAGCATGCAGTTATACTTTTACTTGCTTCCAAAATTTCAATGAATATTTCTTTTTATCATGGCCTAAATGCTCTTAAATTGTAACAAAATTATATTTTAAAAAATTAATCTGCTAAATCTCAAATATAAGATCTTGACAAGATTTCTAGACGATAAACAAGATTTTATACAAGCCGTGATCAAAGGTAGGATCAAAAAAAAATTGGTTTTTTTGTATTGAATTATTCTAATCAATATTACAAGCAAGCTGTTTGCTCATGGCTTTCATAACCTGTAATGTTTAAATTATTTTGTTGTGATATAAACATTCAAATTGAGTCTTTAACAATCCATAGCTAAAGAAAGGAATAAAACTTTCATCACTCATGCGATGAATAAGATACTACTTTTTGCGACAAACTTTTAATTAAAGCAGTCAAATTTTTCCTCTGTTTATGAATATAAGAATTTAGAATAAAAGGAGCACTAAATAAATATTTTTGGTGATGATAGACACTTTGCTCAGTTTTTAATTAGGAGAATTTTTTTCAACTCTGTCATTCGATTTTTAACTTACATCTGCTTTCATCTTGTGTTATTTATTATTTGCCAATATTGCGATTTCCATATTTTTTTGTCATAATAAAACAAATACTAATGTCCAGATATATAACAGCTAATAGATAATCTCGAGACTTTGAAACAGAATTTTCAATTATGCCCGTCCTTCAAATGGCCAATTGCGATAGTAAAATTTATTTATTATACGATCATCAACAAAAAAAAAGCTAATAGTAAATCGAAACCTTCAAAATATAAAATCTGAAAAGTAATAATTAATTTGTTTAAAAGAAAACTTTTCTGAATTTACGTATAATATTTTCACCAAAATTTCAGACTCGTGTGTATAATCAGTTGGGAAAATATTGATTACAGACAGTTTGTTAAGTAACCTTCAAGACTTTAGCCTTTATTCAATATAGCGTGGAGAACTGGTAGCTAAAATATCTGCTTTCTGTTTAATGGTCACTTAAAGTTACTTAGCTTGTCTTATTTAATCTGTGCTTGCACATCCTGTGTCATTGCTCTTCAAATTTTCGTAATTGAAATACGAACGTAAAACTAAAATTCTTAAATCCTAAGAGGGAGAAGATAATCAATTGTGACAATTATTTTAACGAACTTAGTATATAATTTTTTTTTTTGAAAGTATGCTATCAGATACAAAGTACACCATCTCTTCATATGAAATCTAATCTCAAAAAGACAAGCTTGGGTAACTATAAATCAATAAGATAAAAATCATTTCTTTAAATCAATCAAGAGAATCGATATTATTGACACTATTAGCAATACTTTTTTCTCTAGATGGAAAAGATGAGGATCGTTTATACCTTGGTCTTACATTTGGTGCTTAATAATATTGGTAAATATTATTTATTTCAGTATATATTTTAGCATTAATTCCATCCTAATTATTAGTTTTATCTAAAATCTAGCTCTTTTTGTACAAAATAATATACCAGTATAAAAACTGGGTAATCCACATTTTCATTTTTTGTGCCTGATAAGAAAAGCTTTCAGCAATTTTTTGCTGTGTGATATTTTTTTCTCTAACTAAGCTTTGATAATAGAATGGATAATAGTATTTTTAACATACAAAAACTATAAATTTCCTATTTTTTTCAAACAACTTGGAAGTTCCCTTTTCCAAATTTTAAGTAAAGAAAGTACTTAGCATAGTTTTTAGAGTAGAAGTCAATTTTTGTAACCAAAAATTTAACTATGCCAGTAGAAAATTATATTACTTTCCTTGAAATCAATTTTTGGTTAAGAATTAAATTTCAAAGAGAAAATTGAACCATTCTATTATCGGTAAAAAAAACATGGCTTTCGGATTAAAATTTAACCCTTTGGATGTAATTTTATATTTTTTGTTTAGAAATTAAACTGGTTCTTTAAAAATGTATGAAATGCAAGAAACCTTCGAACTTTTCTACAAAATTTAGCCCTATAGCTAAGCATTTATCTTATTGGTATAAAATTTAATTATTTAACTTGAAGGTTCGTCATTGTAGTTGAAAACTCATCCGTGCGGTTGAAAAATTTATTCCTTCTACTAAAAAATTTTATATCCATTTTGCTTGAAAATTGATCTTCTCTCGTTCAAATTTCAACACTTTGAATAAAAATTTGTATTTATTAATTGAAATTTTTTTTGCTGAATATTAAAGTATTTCTTGAACATTTGCTTATGCGTTCGCCTAGGCTACATCTCGTCAGTTACTTTCCCAGGCTCAAAAATTTTGGAAAAGGTTATTTCTGTAAACAATCACAAGGAAATTCGTGAATTCTATATATTAAAGGAATTCTGTAAAATCTGCGAATTCTACGAATATAATGAATTCCATAAAATCCGTAAATTCTACAAATACGGCGAATTCCATGAATTTCGTGAATTTCCTGAATTCAATGGATTTCGAAAATTTTATAAAATTCGTAAATTCCATGTAATCCGTGAATTCAGTGAACACCGTGAATTCCATGAACTCTGCGAATTTCATGAAGTCTGTGAATTTTCTTAAGTCTTTGAATTCCATTAATTCCGTGTGTTCCATCATTTCCGCCAACTCCAGTAATTCCGTAAATTTCGCAAATTCCATGAATACCTTAATTAATTCCTGAAATTCCTAGAATATCATGAATTTAATAAAATCCACGAATTCTATGAGTAAATTTTATAGTTTAAATTTATACCAATTAAATATTTCATAGTAATATTTCAAATTTCATCTGTTTCATTAAAAAATAATTTGAGTAAGTCAGTATTCATTCATTTACTTAGAAAATCATATACTTCACTCCCAACTGTGAACTTCTTTCAATGGTACACTCAAGTAGATTATAATTAAATTTAGATGTACACAGATGGTATCCTCCCAAATTTGTATGCTTCTCATAAAACAATTAAATCTTTAACTTCCATAACCACGTATACAGATCAAAATTGTTTAATCTTAAACCAATAATCAGTACCGACAGCTTGTGACGTTTTTTTAACATTGGTCATTACTTCTTTTATAATTTAAATATATAATAAAAATCAAAATAAACATGCGCATAAAAATGTTTTCTTCACAAGCAAATTAATCCGCTGTTTCTTTTTGCAGAAAAAAGTTTACAGTCCAGATGTAACCCTATTCCCAATTTTCGTGGTACTTCTCGCCCGGATAATTACCGAAATTCTTCTTCTCCTCATCACTCTTTTGCCGAGTCTGAGCTTCCGCTACGTGTCAGGTCCAGGTCTCCTCCTGACAGGTTTTCTCCTGCCAGGTCTCTCCCGGCCAGGTCTTCTTATGTCAGCAATCCTGATTATAATATACTTGGATATGGACTTGGACAACTCGGACTTATTCGGCTTATTCCCCTCCAGAATCAGTATCGGCAATTCGAATTTCGAAGATATACATTTAATCAATCACCACTTCTCTGTCTAGTAAAAAACCATGTCCGAGCAAGCCTGCCAAATACAGAGCAAATTGTGTTCACAACATCTAATGGAGACGTCTTTGCTATACTGGAGAGTAGAGGCGTTCTTATTGGAATATATAGTAAACGTCAAAATACGCCTCGAGTGAAAATAAACATAGGCAGTGGCATAATTACGAATTTGACCCGAGAAGAAATCAGGGAATGTCCAGTGGGAAAACAACGTTATATCGAATGCTTTTTTAGAATAGTTGTTGTAAACCAGAATTCTTTATAGATAATGAAGTAATTCACTTTTAAAAAAATGTAAAACTTCTGTTTATTTTCTTCTTAGCAAGGCCTTTATTACTTCAGTTCAATAAATATTATAAAAAGAGAGAATGGCTTGCCTTATTTAAAGAAATGATTTCTTTAGTGACATTTCTTGAATCGAAAGTGTTGAAGAAAATAAAATGTAATACATTTAATTAAAAATTAATTTTTGAGAAAAATGCTAAACTTGTTAACTCAAAGAAATCATCGCTTGCGAGCTAGAAAGCTCGTTACTTTGAATCTGGTTTTACACCCTAAATTCACCTAAGCATAAATCATTCATTACTACCTTCAAGTTTTTGACGAGTCGCAAAAATGCAAGCAACAAACTTCGAACTAAAAATTTCCTGGGAATTTTAAGAAAATTAGTTTTATCTCTTTAAACATTCAAAAATTCTTTCAACGCTTCTAAGGTATTGATGAAAAGAGATATTTTGGGTTCAAATCGTGTACAAAGCTTTGAATTTTTCCGGCATTTGCTCTCCTGGTTGCTCCAGTATAGACTTTGTCAAAAGGAAAAGGAACTTTTTATACTTCCGGATTAGTGAGAGATCCCTTTGGTCTGCAGTGTTGTTTAGATGTTCTAATATATTTGCAGGTAGTTAAAATAAGGGTTTGATCTTGTGGCTGTTGAGAATTCGTCCTATTTCTTCTGTGACATCTTGGATGCAGAGTCGAATGGTGATCGCTTTTCTCTCCTCTTTCTTCAGTAGGTTGTGTTGACTTGTTTTTTTTTTTAATAGGTCTTCTTATTGCTTTGTCAATTTGTTCGAGTCATCATCCTGTATTAGATTTGTTTATAGTTTTGTAATTCCTTTTGTTACTCATCTTTATCTGTTATGGAGAAAACTCCGCATACTAAGAACTTAACGACAGATTCCTTTGGAGATAGGTGTTGGTAGGAGAAAGCACGTAGTTATCTCTTTCTGTGGGTAGGGTATTTGTTAACTTTATATCCTGATGTGTCATCAGATCCTTTGTAAACTATTAAGTCTAAGAAAGGATATTTTCCTTATTCTTTTAATTTCCATGGTGAGCTGCATATTGGGATGCAATGGATTGATGAAATCGAAAAACTTATTTAGTGCATCCATTCCGTGTCTTCAGATGCAAAAAAGTGTCGTCAACGATAAGGAAACGAAATTCTTGTTTAAGTTTGGATTGGTTGAAGATTTTGGTTTCTAGATGTTCCATAAAGATGTTGGTTATTACAGTAAGATTAAATATCGCATTGCTGCTCCTGAGTTTTGTTCACCGAATTAATTACGGAAGTGAATAATTTTAATTATATCAGAGATTGATACTTTTTCAGAGAGAGATATTAAGTCGAAACTCCCTATGATGACTTGGGGTTAAATGTGAATCTGTTGCTAACTTATGAGTTATTGAGTTGATAATGCGGACGCTTAGTATAAGTGAAATGCTGTCTTTTTGGATTTTTCTGATTCCGTAAAGTATTGGAGATATGGGGTTAGTAGGAATTAATTTACATACTGTTTCTCTGTCAAGTTTGAAGTCTCTTGAAAGGGTTTTTGTTTAACAGACTATTATTTTTGTCGGCTCTTATTTAAGTTTTTTGTACGTATCGCCGGTAAGAAGGTACATGATTATATTGTTGTAGTCTTCTTTATTCATTATTTCGAAGTCGTATGTCATTCGCTTTTTTGGGTGGATTATAAATTAATGATGATTTCTTCTTTCGAGATTTTGAAGGTAGCTGCTGCAAATCTCTTCTACAAAAGCAAACAAAAATCATCTGTAATGCACGTTTTGTCATTCTGTATGTTTCATTCGAGTCTGAAAATACCTTAGTTCAGTGAACTGGAACAAAGGGATAAGATACAGTAAGGTTCAAAATTCATCTTTTTGGTCAAACGCTTTCATGCTAAAATTTATTTAACGGGTTACAGCCCTCTTTTGCACGACCCATCCCGAAAATTACTTAGAGAAGAGAATTTGTTGGAACACAGGTGACCATCAAAGTTTCTTATATTTCTTTTTAACGATATTAATTTCTTCGTTCACGCTATCCGAAGGGTGTGCGACTGACAAAGTGGCACTTTATATTACGAATCTCCATTGCGAATTATTTGATAGCTTAGAAATTACATAAAGGGTGCAAGCACAAGCCTGTTGACTAGCCTCTCGAGCGGTTACCTCTCGGCGCTAAACAATTTTATTTATCATTAACCCAAAGAGCGAGCACAAAAAAATTAAAACGGTTTCTGAATCTTAAGCATTCATGCTGCCCAGTACTTAAAAAATTTTAAATATTGTGTGTAGAACCGGTTAAAGTCGGCATTTGTTTATTAAAAAATGATATAAATTAGCAACAATAACAAATAGCACGTTTTTTATCATTTCTCTGTTAAATGCACATATTTTTCACCATTCCCTGAAATTATTATCAATTTTTTGTAAATAGTTTACGAAATAATAATTTGTTAATTAAACTATGCATAAATGCTTAATCGCATACTGCAAATAAAAAAATGTATTTTTCTCAAAAATTTTCAAAATGTTCTCTTATACTAATAAGTAGATTATTTTTTAATACATAGTTTCAATTTGCATACCAACATCAAAAATCGTAGGCTCACTTGGGACATTTCTACTTTCTGATAATCTTGTTGTCGGGCATTAAAAAACCAAGAATAATCTTTTCATAAACTTTTACCTGCGTCAATCTATACAAAGAAAGACTAGAAACTACATCATTGAGTAAAGATCCGAATCTTTAACTCATCGGTGAAAATACCATTTAATATCTGGGTAATCGTTAAAAACGACCCTTGAAAAAAGGTATCGCGAAATTCCCAGTAAACAAGACCGAAAGCATACGCATGATGATGACAATCCATCGAAATCATCATTCTAGATCTTCCTTACCAAGTATTTACATCCCTTGAGAAAAAGGCGGCAGATGTTTGCTATACTTAGAGTGTCCTCATCGAAGAACGGTTCTATCTAATGTCTGCTCAGTTTAAAAAGCATAGATTCTCTAATGCAACTGGTATATGAACATTTAGTCACCAATGTGGCGTCATTTATATAACGTGTCGAAGCTAAGGCTTTAGAGGACCTTGGTCTCCCATTAGATTCCAGCGACACCACACATAGCCTAGAATAACTAAATTTCGAGACGAAGTCAGTTCTAGCTAAGAAGATACAGGGACCCATACGGGAAAGCAACTTAGCCACTTGCATGTACACACAAGTACATGAGAGCGTTTCCAGCATTGTCCTCTTGGAGGTTGCCGCTCCTAATACTTCCTCACCTATTCCGAAGGCACTTAGTGCTGAACAAACTAGATTAGGAGTCATTTTGCCTTCCTATTCGAGGTGCAGTAATAATTTACTCACCTCTACCTGTTGCTGGCATTACACTTGTGAGTTTTGGATCAGCTAATCAACAAAGACAAAATTGTTCAATTAATGATCTGTCGAACAATACCATAGTTGATCATCCAACATGTCTATCCAACATGTTTTCCGAATCTGCTAAATCGAGATCGGGGACGGAGGGATTTCTTTTGGCCTGTCAAGACGGTGTTATAGACAAGCAAGAGCAAGAAACACTTTGGCAACTTCTAAGTGGGTGCTCGAAGTATGCACGCTAAGGGTATACAGAGAGCCACAATTCGGCTCTAAAAGTGTTATATTACCATAGAATGGTAATATAACAGAGTCCGATTTAATGGAATTTCTCTTTATCGAGCACATGACATATCAGGTCTACAAAGCCTGATATTGTGATCCAAGATCTGAAGACTAACATAATTTACGTGATTTAATTCTGGACTCCAGCTGATGCTAATAACCCTGCAAAGAAGGAAGAAAAATAGGTGTGAAATATCAAGCTCGTTTTTTCAAGCTAAGCAGTCTGTACCAAGGCTAAAATGTCCACCTTGTGCTTCTCATAATCGATTGCCTTGTAGGCATTAAAGCTTTATTCCTTAGTCGACTCAAAAAAATCCCGGCTTTCTAGAATCAAGCTCAGTCCAATGCGAGCCAGACGCAAAAGACTGTTCTTCTGGGGTCCTTTCATCTGGTCCGTCAAGATTGTTCCACCCAGTATTGTACACATCAAGAAAAAATTATCAATTTTGTGCAGCGCATTTTGCTCCAATATTCGCTTGATTCTCGAGATCATAATGATTGAATTAAGTGACAACTACACTTAACAAGTTATATTTAATAATATCAGATTTCGTCAGTTTTTCTAACTTTTTAAGCACAGTGCGTAGTCAGAAACTATAAAAAGTTTGCATCTCAGCAAAATACTTTAAGAATGTCAGTCATCCTGTTTTAACTTCATGCATGATAGTGATCGGAATCAACCGGAATATTGCCTTTTTGAATCCTAATTTTAATACAATTATTCGGAATGAGAAAATAAAAAAATCTGATTTAAAAAAAATGGCTTGTTAAAGAATTTATTTTTTGATCCTCAAGTCTAAATATAAAAATACTTTAAATATTAAGGATTTTCAATTGAATAATCCAATAATATTATGTAAGTAGCTTTTTAAATAGTCAGCAGAAGGAAGACAAGCAAATTTTATAAACACATTATTTATTGAAAGCCTGTTTTTTACGATTTTCCATAGTTTTAAGTGTTTTAAAGTTATATTGCTAGAAAGTTCGAGAAAAGCTATATAATTATGAAATAATATCTTCTTTATATAATTTTTGGTAATATTATAAATAAATTTAATAAATAAATTTATTCATCAGGCATTTTTCAACAGGAAAATTCGTTTTTTTCTATGTAAATTTTTTAACTTGGGAATGTTATGATAATTTGTGGACAACTATTAGTTTTTTCATTAGTTTTATGATTTAAATACACAAATTAATTAAATAAATGCATTTTTTGGGCATTTGTCGGATGGTAGTTGGCTATATCAGACTTGTCACCAGCCTTAAATACAGGAACAATCTTGGCAGACTTTTAAGCATTTGGACACAACCCTGTTTCGAGGGATATGTTAAAAATCATTTTCAGCAGTTCGGATAACACAGGAGCGCAATCATTAACAAAAAAACTATGAATTTGATCAATGTCTTCTGTGTTTGAAGCTTTGAGAGGCTGCGCTGCAGACAAATCATCTGTGATAGACATCGGGTCGTTGAGAACCTTAGAGTCAGCTTTAAGAGACCAATCAATAGAAGCAAGGCTTAGATACAGGTCGGAGAAATTAGCTTTCTCAAAATTAAGCCTGGGATTATATGTTTTAAATTTTGATTTTAAATTACTTTCTTGTTTAGTCTGTACTTCCATGTCCTGGGTCATAGTTTTATAATTTTATCTAAATGTGAAATATTTAAATTGAAAGTTGAAATCTCACATTGGACCCAAACGGGGACCCGCCATCAAAACAGATTGAATCAAACTTCAAAACAATGCCTCGTGGTAGACCATCAGAGAGCACAACTAGAGCAGAAATATGCAAATTGAAATTGAAGATTGTGATCAGGAAACAACCACAGGGGACATAAGACCACCCCTATTATTGCCTGTTGCACTGTGAGATTACACTTTATCAGGTATCAATAAATCTGTGGGAATCATTGCAAAATTAAGTAGGCCAGCAAAACGTAGGTCTTAGCGAGAATAATGAAATTTATCTTTCTTAAAAACAGTTCTACCTAGAAATGATGAAAGACAATCTCAAATCGAGGATGAAGACGCTAAAAGGTTTGAAGTAACAACAAATCAAATAAGTTCATTAAGAAAAATAAACGAAAATTCCATTTCAAGACATAGAACGAGGCTTAAAGGATATTACAGATCTTGCGATGATTGCACGCAAACGAATTTTATAATTAGCTGAAGAATATGTTCCGAAAAATTCACATGATATCCGTTTAGTTTTAAGGAGATGACATCAGCTTGAAGAGAGGTTCAGAAATCTGAGATCAATACAACGAACTAATCGCGGCAGTGAACGGAGCGCTGAAAGTCTTGAAATGAATCCAAGAGTAAATGTTTTTAATGAAAGGTCTTCCATAATAAGATTTTTAGCAGAACTAACTGACATTTGGGCTGCAGTTAAACCCACTGCTACACAGAATTCATTTGTAATCGACACCTGTTTAAGGGTACAGTTAAAGATTAGTGGGACCTTGCAAAATAAGATAGCGATGAATAAAAAGAAATCTGCACTAAGTTCAAGCAACAATACTGAAATCAGACTGCATGGCGTGACATGAAGTCAAAGCTGGAGTTAGATTATTACTCTGCAGCACAAGATATTTCCATAGCATCGTATGCAATTAAGATGTTTAGGGAGGTCTAAGGAATGACTCTACGGATAGCCAAACAGTAAGTCATCATAAAGTTAGCCAAATACTTCAGTGAAAAAATCAGAATAGCCGTTTTGGGAAGACCCATTACTACTCTGCACCACTCTGGCACTTCTTAAAAGATTTGAAAAGTCAGGATAATTAAATAATAAAAGTCAAAGACACAACACTATAAAGGCGAGGCTTTGATCCTTAAAGAAACAAATCTCGTAACTCTGGCACGAATTTTTAAAATGATTAAAATGATTTAGCAAGGAATGAATCCGGAACAAAAGAAGAGAATTGGAGAAAAAACAAAAGAACCAGAGATTCGCTACAAAATGACATAAGATGTTTGGAAGATCTTGACTCAAATTGTTAAGCTTATGACCTTCGTACGGTTGAAGAAGTAACCAAAAGAAGACAGGGAAACTGTTAATGACCATTTTTCTGAATTGTTCCTACATTTCGGGTGACACGGATAAAAAAATAATAATATTGGGACATGTCAATATTCTAAACTGCAACTGGCAAAAAGAAATTCTCGAAGAAGAGCCTACTAAAACACAATAAAGTTACGGATGTCCAATGTTAAATATCTCAATTAAAGACATTGCGATCAAGGTCATGGAAGATAGCGGAAGATATGAGTAGTTGGAGTGGCAGGAGAAAGACCTATAAAATTAAGTAAAAAAAATATTTGGTAAATTAAATTTCGAGAATCAAATGAGACC
This sequence comes from Druon quercuslanigerum, assembly GCA_010014905.2. Classification (NCBI taxonomy): domain Eukaryota; kingdom Metazoa; phylum Arthropoda; class Insecta; order Hymenoptera; family Cynipidae; genus Druon; species Druon quercuslanigerum. Next base: position 12,059 of record JAAAKG020139181.1, read on the forward strand.
GTTTCTCTAAAAACACCAGAAGAAACAATGGAGGAAACTCTTGTGAAGAATATAGGAGAGACATTACTCTCAGATAATGGGATTAATTCAGAAAAGGAACTGCAATTTCAGGTCTTCCAGTACAAAATAAATAAAAATGAATCCCAAACAACCGAATCCAAGTTCAAAATTTTTTGAAATTTTTTGAAATCTATTAAAATGTTTTAACTGCATTTACAATTCCCTGGAGTTCTAAAGAATTCCCTAAAATAGTAAAAAGACCTTTGGAATTCCTTTAAATTATTGAAATCTGGTCAAAATTTCTTTGAAATTTTTTGAATATCCTAAAATCTTTTAAATACTTCGCGTTTCTTCAAATTATATAAATATATTTT
>JAAAKG020139182.1:0-33083 GCA_010014905.2 Druon quercuslanigerum
TTTATAAAAGCTTTATAGGCGCCGAAAAAATACGATTACTTTTTAACGTCTCAGTCTTTAAATATGATTTTACCCTTGAGTTTCATAGAAATATTTGAAATTTTTGAAATTTTGTTTGTCATATTGGACCCGCCATTTTGAATTTTTAATTTTTAACTTCCAATTAGAAAGTAGTGTCCCCAAAATTCCTATTTTACAAAAATTCATATAAGCATGTACAGTATTCGAGATTTTTACCGCAATATTGGATCTGCCATTTTTAAATTACCAATTTTAGTTTTAAATTCGAATTCACTAACCTTAAAGGCCCCCAAACACTGAGTTTCATACAAATATGACAAAATTTTGAAACTTTGCCTGCCATATTGGATCCTCCATTCTGAATTTTTAAAATTCCTATACCAGTTTCCCAACCTATACAGAGTCTCAATTCAAAAAATGTTCCAACCTATACAGTGCGCTAACCGTATATGTGTACCAACATATACAGTGTCCCAACCTAAAAAGAGTCAATACCTATACAGTGTCCCAACCTATGATGTGGCCCAACTTATACAGTGTTCCAAACTAAACAGTGTCTAAACTCATACAGTGTCTCAACCTATATAGAGTCCCAACTCATAAAGTGTTTCAACCTATATAAAGTGTTACAAACTTATATGTGTACCAACGTATACAGTATCCCGGCCTATACAAAATTTCGACCTATACAATGTACCAACCTAATCAGTGTCTCAATCCATAACATTCCCCATTCTATACAGTTTACCAAGTAATACAGTGTTCCAACCTAAATAGCGTACCAACCTATACAGTGGCGCTGACTGTAAAATATCCCAACCTATGCAATTTCCCAACCTATACAGTGTTCCAACATATAGATTGTTCCAACTTAATCAGTGTCGCAACCTATACAGAGTCCGAACTCATAAAATGTACCAACCTATATAAAGTATTTCTATCTTATCTGTGTTCCAATCTATACAGTTTCACGACCTGTAAAATTTTCCAATCTATAATGTGCCTCAACTTATACAGTGTTCCAACCTAAGCAGTGTGTAAACCCATATAGTGTCGCAACCTATACAGAGTCCTAACTCATAAAAGTCCCAACCTTATATGAGTACAAACCTACACAGTGTCCCAACCTACACAGAGTCAAAACGTATACAATGTCCCAACCTATGATGTGCCCCAACTTATACAGTGTTCCAAACTAAACATTGTCTCAACTCATACAGTAAAAATAATATTAAATTTAATATACTAATTTATATTAAAATTGATATGTCAAGCATATGAAATCGCCATTAGGAGCATTTATATTAAATTTTATATACATGCATGCTAATCACTTACAAGAAAAATCAGGTATTTTCAGTTTTCACAAATTAAAAAAAAGTTAAGCAGTAATTTTTGATTCTGAATAATAAAACATGATACATTCTTCAAGTAGAGCAAAAATAAAATTCCATTTCAAATCTAAAAGTTCAATTAAGCGAATAAATAACGAACCTAAACTACGATCGACTGTACCCATGTTAAATTTCTACCATTCAGAGCGAATTTTGGAAAAAGTTCCACCTGTACGTTGATCTTCAGTTATAAATAATAATTAAGTCGACGAATGTTAGATTATTATATCATTTGCGAATACTAAATTTAATACACATGTGTATTAAATTCACTAAACCAATGTATGTTACATTTCAGTAGCGGCAGTGCATATTTGCTTCACACACATGTGTATTAAACCTCGTACAGATTTTTCTAACAGTGTGCCTTAACTTATACAGAGTTCCAATTCATAAAATGTCCCAACCTATTAGGTGTTGCAAACTTATATGTGTACCAACGTATACAGTATCCCGGCCTGTACAATGTTCAAACCTATTCAGGGTCCCAACCTATAACATTCCCCATTATATACAGTGTTCCAACATAAGTGGTGTACCAACCCATATAGTGTCTCAACCTATATATAGAGTCCCAACTCATTACATGTCACAACCTATGAGGTGTCAAAACCTTATATGTGTCCCAACCTATAAAGTTTCCCAATCTGTAAAATGTCCCAACCTATACAATGTGACAAGTTAAACAGTGTCCCAAACAATACAGTGTCTTAACCTATACAGTATTCCAACCTGTACGATTTTGCCCTAGATATTAAACAATAAAATATGTTAAAAAATGGACAAAATGTTAAAGGCTTTCTGAAAAAAAGAGAAAGAAAAAGAAATAATTCTGAAGTACTTTTTGAGTAGTGTTAAAAAGTGTAAAGATTGAAGCGTGGATATAAGAGGTCATGTTGTTTTGTCGCCTGAGTTGGGGTGAAAACGGGAGCAAGGAACGGCGAATCGCGACATTTAATGCGTAATATCCTATTTAATCTTGTATGAAAAGCGCCGAGTGATGGTTCACGGTAGAATAAAGACGTTGAGGGTTTCCCAGGGGGTGGCCAGGAGAAGGTTAGGCGGTTAAGGCATTGAGCCGTCCAAGCCACTCGCTTCCAGCTCCAAGTTGCCTCCGAGACTGCGAAACCCTCGGGGCCGGGGGTGGCAGATGCCAGTCGACGGACCAGTTTTTTCCGACACTTTAACCCTTAGCTTCACTCGGAAAAGATACTTTTTTCCCGAAAGAAAAAACGGGATAGAAACATTTATCGTGAACAAGAGCTACCTTTTTTAATTAAAAATTCTACTATTTTGGTAGAGAATTAATTTCTTTGTTTCAAAATTAAACTGTATTTTTGAAATAACGTTTTTTATTTATTAAAAATAGTTTTTTTTATTGAGGATTTAATTATTTCAGTTAAACATTTATCATTTCAGTTAAAGATTTATTTCTTTCTTTGAAAATTCCATTTTTTTGTAACAAAATTTATTTTATTACGTAAACATGTAATTGTTTTATTTTTAGTTAAAAATAATAATAATAATGTAATAGAGAATTAAACCATTTTTTCTCAAATTTGTTAATTTTTTGTTTTAAATTTAATTTTATTAACTGAAAATTTAACATGGACATTTTTTATTTTAAATGTATCTTTTTCAGTTGACAATTCAACTTGCTTTGTTAAAAGTTCAACTACCGGTTAAATATTAATTTTTCCAGATTATAGTTTTTATTTTGATCTAAAATAATTTAATCGAAAATGTAACTATTTTGTTAAAAATTCGGATTTTTGGTTAATAATTAATCTTTTCTAGTCGAAAATTCAACTTTTTGGTAGAAAATACATTTCTTCGTTGGAAGTTTAACTATATTTCTGAAAATTAATTTTATGGGTCGAAAATTAATTGTTTAAAATAAAAATTTAACTATTTTAGCTAAGTATTTGTCATTTTAGTTGAAGATTCCTTTCTATTTTTTTGAACATTCGATTTTTTGTAGCAAATTATTTAAATTAAGTGTAAATGTAAGAAAATTAATCTATTTTGTTGAAAATCATTTTTCTGGCTGATGATTCTTTAATTAAGTAGTAAATAATTTATTTTAAAATTTACCTATTTTGTTAAAAATTCCTTTTTTTAATGAAATTTGATTTTTTTGTCGGAAAATTAATTTTTGAATATTTTTACTTTCCATATTCCTTTTTTGATTGAAGATTAATAATTTCTAGTTGAAGATTTCACTATATTTTTTTAAAATTGAAATTGATTCAAAATTAACTTTTTAGTTGCAAATTAATATTTTTAGTTGAACATTAAACTACTTTGGTTGAAATATCAACTATTTGGTTGTTAATTAAAAATTGATACTTTTCTGGTTGTAAATCCATGCATTTTGTCGAAAATTTCTCTTTTTTGTTAAAAAATTTTGGCTGAGGATTCAACTTTTTTATTGAAAATTACATTTTTTTTTTGGTTTAGCTCAACTGTTTTCTCACAAAAATTAAAATTTTTTTGTTTTAAGTATCATCACGAAAATGTTTCTTTCAAAATTAATTTTTTTTTGAACATTTATCTATATTGTTATGAAATTGAACTGTTTGGTTAAAACTTAAACAATTAATTTTTTGATTAATTTTTTGTTGTTAGAAATTGCCTTTTGTTTTAATGATTTTTTTCATCTGAAAATTTATCATTTCTATTTTTTCATGAAAATTTGAATTTTTTATTTTGCTTAAAACTAGTTTTCTTAACTGGAAACTTAATTAGATGAAAGTTGAACTAATTTGTCAAAAATCTTTTTTTTCTTTGAAAATTCTAGATTTCAGTAAAAAATAACTTGATTATACAAATTTTACTCTTTTTTTAATTCAGCTACATGGTTTGTTTGAAGATTTTTTATTCCAGTTGGAAATAATTTAATTCAAAATAATTTAGTCATTTTCTTGAAAATTATTATATTTTTAAATTAATTTTATTAATTGAAAATTCAACCTATATCTATATTTTTTCAAATTTATATTGTTGAGTTAAAAACTCAATGATCTGGTTAAAAATTCATGTTTTTGATTGCAAATTCAACATTTTGGTGCAAAATTAAACTACTTGGTTGAAAATGATCTTTTTTGTAGAAAATTCTTTTTTTTTTTGAAAATTGAATTATTTTGTTGGAATTTCGATGTTTAAAAAAATTATTTTTCTCACCTAGAAATTTATCTATTACACTTTTATTTCAAAATTAATTTGTTTTTATCGATAATGCCACTGTTTTGTTAAAAGTTCATGTATTTCGTACAAAAGTTTCCTCTTTGGATAGAGAATTAACATTCTTGATTTTAAAAAAATTGAAGAAAATTCATCTTTTTGTTTGAAAATTCAACTATTGGGGTAAATATTCAGTTTTTCGGTTAACGATTAATTTTTTCATTAAAAAATTAATTTATCCGAATGAAAATATAACTAATTTGTTATAAATTATTTGTTTTTACTAAAAATTCAACTATTTGGTTAAAAATGAATGGTATTTTGTTGGAAATTTAATTTATTTGGTAAAAATATTATTTTAAATTGGAAATCGATATTTTTCATTAAAAATCCAACTGATTTATAAAAAACTCGCCATTTTGGCTTGGAAATTCAAAATGTTGTATAACATTTTTTTCTTTATTAACTGAAAATTCAACAATTTGGTTCAAATGCATGCATTTTGTTGAAAATTCGACTTTTTTGATGGTAAAATAATACTATGGATTGAAAATACTTTTCGTTAAAAATTCAACTATTTTTGAGTAGAAATTGCAACTACTTAGTTGAGAATGAAATTCTATCGAAAATTTATATTTCATAGTTGAAAATTAAAATCTTCTTTTGAAAAAACGTCTTTTTGGTTTGGAAATTCAACATTTTGGATGACTATCGCTATATCGCTATGGACTGAAAAATTTTTGTTGGTTCCAAATTCGTCTTTTTTTTGTTGAAAGTTTTTCTCATTTAATATAAATTTAAATCATAATTTTTTTAGAATTCATATTGTTACTATTTTGTGTAAAATGTGTTTTTTGTTTGAGGTAAACTATTTCTCATTTAAAATAAATCTTTTTAAATAAAAATATCATCTATTAAATATACTTTTTATTTTAAATAGATTTTTTAATTCACGCCCCCCCCCCCTTCCCCTGACCCACCTACCAAAAAAAATTTGATGTATTCGAAACATACTTAAAAATAATTTTTTACTAAAAAAATGTAATTAGGAAGAAAATTTAAAACAGTTTCAAAAAATAATCGAATGATTTTTAAAATTTTCCAAATTTCAGGCAAAATGTTTAATTATTGTAAACAATATTTAAGAAAATTATTTTGTTTTTTGGTTAAAAATTCATCCTCCTCAGTCCATAATTAACTTATTGTGTTTAAAATCAATCTTCTTTGGTAGAAAATTATTCTTGTTGGTTAAAAATTAATTTCTTTGATTAAGAATTTAACTGTTAAGTTAAAAGTTTCTTTAAAAATTTAAACATTTGTTTATAAATTCATATATTTTGTTATAAATATATATTAATTCAAAACTAATTTTTATAAATTAGAAACAATTTGTTTACAGAAAATTTAAATATTCGGTTTCACTTGGAAAATTCATGTGTTTTTGTTGAGGGCACAAGCGTTTTGTTGTATTATTTTTTTATGTGTAACAAATTTTCTTAGCTGAAAATTTCAGTTTTCTTTTTTTTTGACTAAAAATGTATCTTTTTCAATTGAAAATGTAACTATTTGGTTAAAAAAAACTTTTTGGTTAAAGATTCATTACTTTAGTTATAATTTCATTTTTTTGTTGAAAATTTAACTATATTATTGAAGTTTTACTTTTTTATTTATAAATTAATTTGTTCAACCAAAAATGTAACTATTCCATTTCTGTTTTAAAATGTATATTTTTAATTGTTTTTAATTGCAAATAAAAACACTTTGGTGGAAATGAATATTACACTTTTTATTCAGTATTAATTTTTTTTATCAAAAATTTATCTTTTTGATTGAAAATTCATTTTTGTAGTTAAAAATTTTAATATTTTCTTGAAATTTTATTTCGTCTTAGATAAGAATTAGTTTTTTCAATTAAGCATTCAATTGCTTAATGATTGTTGATCTTATCCATACAAAATTTTTTAACTAATAAGCCTAAAAAACAAATATTTATTTCAAAGTTTTATCAAAAAATAGCAGAGCAAGACATACACATTGAGCTCTAATTGAGCGAATCGCAGGTTATGAGTTTAGGAGTTTTATTAAAAAAAACATAATTCAGGAGAATATTTAAAAAGGTTTCAGAAAATAATCGAATGATTTTAAAAAATTTTCAAAATTTCAGGCAAAATTTTTAATTATTGTAAAAAATATTTAAGAAAAGTATTTTGCTTTTTGTTTGAAAATTCATCCTTTTTAGTCTATAATTCACTTATTCTCATGAAAATTAATATTCTTTGGTAGCAAATTATTCTTGTTGTTTAAAAATTAATTTCTTTGATTGAAAATTTAACAGCTAAATTCAAAGTTCCTTTAAAATTTTAAACATTTGTTCAAAAAGTCATATACTTTGTTATACAAGAATCTTGATTGAAAACTCATTTTTAAAATTATAAATTAATTTGTTTACACGAAATTAAAAGTAAAGTATTTTCTTAAATTGAAAATGTAACTATTTGGTTAAAGATTCATTACTTTAATTATAATTTTTTGTTTGTTGAAAATTTAACTAATTTATTGAAGTTTCACTTTCTTATTTATAAATTAATTTATTTAGCCAAAAATGTAACTATTCCATTTCTGTTTTGAAATGTATCTTTTTAATTATTTTTAATTGAAAATAAAAACACTTTGTTGGAAATGACTATTACACTTTTTGTTCAGTATTAATTTTTTTTGTTATCAAAAATCTATCTTTTTGATTGAAATTTCATTTTCTTAGTTAAAAATTTTGCTCTTTTGTTGAAATTTTATATTTTCTTAAAAAGAATTAATTTTTTTTCAATTATACATTTTATTGATCAATGATTGTTGATCTTAAACATCCAGAATTTTTAACAATAAGCATAAAAAAATATATGTTTATTTAAAACTTGCATCAAAAAATAACGGAGCATATTTATAAATTAATTTTTTTAGCCAAAAATGTAACTATTCCATTTCTATTTAAAAATTTATCTTCTCAATTGTTTTTATTTAAAAATAAAAACACTTTAGTGGCAATAACTATTACACTTTTTGTTCAGTATTCATTTTTTTTAATCAAAAATTTATCTTTTTGATTGATAATTCATCTTTTTAGTTAAAAAATTTAATATTTTCTTGAAATTTTATTTTTTGTCAGATAAGTTTTTTTTTCAATTAAACATTTTTTTGATTAATGATTTTTGATCTTAAACATACAAAAAATAAATAAGCTTAAAAAACAAATATTTATTTCAAACTTTTATCAAAAAATAGCAGAGCATATTTATAAATTAATTTGTTTAGCCAAAAATGTACCATTTCCATTCCATTTCTGTTTAAAAATGTATCTTTTCAATTGTTTTTAATTAAAATTGTAACTAATAAACTTAAAAAAACAAATAAAAAATAGCAGAGAAAAAAAATACACATTGAACTCTAATTGAGCGAATCGCCGTTTATGAGTTGGCAATTCGGTAAATTACATTTTTTTCTTAAGTGTCAGACATAACGCATCTTTAATCACGCGATTGGATTCTTTCACAATTCACATTCAATCACAGAAGCTAGGTGGATTCGTGATCGACTCAAGCTGTTGGGGTTCATCGTTCGGCCTCGCAGCCGCTAAAGTGTGTTGTTGGCGGATTTGACGTGCTTATCAATAGATCGTGAAGGTAATAGACTCGCACCCTAAATCGAGCATATAACTGATAGCTGATAAGAAACCAATAAACCGAACTTATTTCCAAGATCTGACATAAACATGAAAAATTTTTATCTTCGAAAAGCTCAAATAAATCGATTATCAAGATTGAGGTACCTCCTCATACGAAAGGAATAATACTCTGGTTCAGTGACACCTTATTTTTCAAAAGTTAGACAAACTAGGCAAAGCGTGGCTACACAAATGTTTTCCGTAGTCTTCAGTTGCTTAAACTACCCCCTTCCATACTTTCCCTCTCCTAACCAGCATAATTTCCCCTACTTTCCCTTCCTTTACTTATTCCTTCGCTTCCCCCTTCCCCTACCTCTTCCACCTACCCCTACCTCTTCCACCTCTACTTCCTTCTCTCCTCGCTTCAGCAGTCCTCACTTATCTCTCCACTAATCACATCATTCCTAATCATTTCCACTACTTCCCCTCACATCCTTTACTTCGCATCTCTAATTTATCTTTACTTCTTCTACTTTGCCTACCCTCGTTTTCCCTCTCTTCTTCTATTTTACAACCTTTTTTCTTATTTCCTCTACTTTCACTCCTTTCCATTCTCTTCAATTCTCCTACTTCGCACCTTCTTATCTCCCATACTTCCCGGCTAACATTTCCCCTCAAACCTCCTGCTTATTACATGCCCTCTTCTTTCCCTCTCCTTATGTCCCTACCATCACTACTCATCACTTTTTCTACTTTATCTTCATCTATTTTCTCTTCACCTATTTTTGTTACTTCTTCTACTTTACCACTCCTCACTACACAGCGCTTCCTCTCCGTTCCTTTCCGCATTTCCTTCATGCCCCCTCCCATCATTTTCGCTCACTTTGCCTTCCCTTATTTCCTCTAACTCTTTATTCGGTTATTTCTCATCATTTCTAATACTTCCTCTCCACTCATGAAACCTACTTCTGCCACTCCCGATTCTCTTATTTTCCTTGTTTCCCCTCTCTTAATTTCTTCTCTTTTTCCCTACTTCACCTTCTTCACCTTTCATAATTTTCTTATACTTCCTCTCCTTAAAAAAACACGATGGATGGAGAGATTGACGGATGGATGTTAAATGAATTTAAAGACAGTAAAAGAATTTTAAAGCATTTTAGGCAATTCAAAAAAATTCCAGGAATTCAGAGAAATTCCTAAAGTTCAGATGAATTCAAGGAATTCAGGTAATTCAGGGAGTTCAAAGAAATAAAGCAAGTTCGAAAAAAATTCAAGAATTTAAGGAACTCAAGGAATTCAAAGAAATTAAACAATGCAGAGAAATTTTTAGAAATCCGAGGAATTCATGGAATTAAAAGTAATTCCTTTGAATTTGTCTGAATTTCTCTAAATTCTTTAAATTCATTCAAATGCCTTGCAGTCCTTGACTTTTTCCGAATTCCTCCAATTTTCTACATTTATACGAATTCCTTGAATTTCCCTAATTATTTTGTATTGCTTCAATGATGTTAAATTCCAGGAACTCTTCTGAATTTTTTTATTGTCTTACAGTCCGTGGAATTCAATGAATGCATGGAATTCCTTAAATTCGTAGAATTTAATGCATTTTTGGAAATCAAAGAATTTGGAGAATTCGAGGAATTCAGGGAATTTAAGAAAAAGGAATTCAGGAAATCCAAGGACTTAAAGGTAATCGATCAATTCAAGGAACCCGAGAAATTCAAGGGATTCAAGGTATTTGGTGGAGTTTTTAGAATCCAGAGGAATTTAAGAAATTGAGCGGAATTAATGAAATTCAGGGGAATGCGTGAAATTCATGGAATTTCGAAGAATTCAATTAATTCTTGTGATTTCCTCTAAATTCTTCGAATTCCTTCAGATTCCTTGAATTTCTTGAACTTTTCTCATTTCCCCGTTTTTCCAGAATTTTTCGGACTTTCCTGAATTTTTCTGAATTCCTTCAATTTATCTGAATGCATTTTAATTTGACTAAATTCCTTGAATTCGTCAAGATTCCTTGAATTTCCTGAATTCCTTCTATTCATCTGAATACCTTTAATTTGGCTAAATTCCTTTAATTCGTCAAGATTCCTTCAATTTCTCTTAATTCCCTAAATTAATTTAAACTTCATAAATTCCTGGAATTTCCTTTATTTTTCTGTCTTGCTTCAATGATTCCAGGAACTCCTCTGAATTTCTTTTATTGTTTTGAAGTCCCTGGAATTCATTGAATACGTCAAATTCCTTCATTTCGTAGAATTTAATGAATTCTTGGAACTCAATGAATTTAGGGAATTCAAGGGATTCAGGGAATTCAAGCAATTCAGAGAATTAAAGGAATTCAGAGAATTCGAGGAATTCAGAGAATTCAAGGAATTCAGAGATTTCAAGGAATTTAGAAAATTTAAGGAATTTTATTAAAATTTATGGAATTAAGAAAATTTAAGGACTTCAAGGAATTTGGAGAATTTAGGGCATCCAGGAAATTTGGGGAAATTTGGAGTAATTTAGAGGAATTTATAGATTTCCTCTGAATTCCATGAATTTCTCTGAATTCCTCTGAATTCCTCTGAATTCCATGAATTCCTCTGAATTCCTCTGAATTCCATGAATTCCTCTGAATTCCTCTGAATTCCATGAATTCCATTAATTCCTCTGAATTCCATGAATTCCTTTGAATCCCATGAATTCCTCTGAATTTCATGAATTCCTCTGAATTCCTCTGAATTCCATGAATTCCTCTGAATTCCATGAATTCCTCTGAATTACATGAATTCCTCTGAATTCCATGAATTACTCTGAATTCCATGAATTCCTCTGAATTCCATGAATTCCTCTGAATTCCATGAATTCCTCTGAATTGATAGACTTCCTCTGATTTTCATGAATTTCTCTGAATTTTACGAATTTCTCGGAATTCCATGAATCACTCTGAATCACTCTGAATTCCATAACTTTTTGAATTCTTTGAATTTTCTGAATGTTTTCGAATTTCTTTAATTTGCTAAATTTTTATGAATTCCTTTAATTCGTCTGAACTTCTTCAATTTATCTGAATTCCTGCAATTCAACTGAATTTCTTTAATTCGGCTCATTTCTTCCAATGAATCAGAATTCCTCGAATCTCTCTTAATTCCCTGCATTATTTTAGACTCTGTAAATTCCTTAAATTCTCTAAATAGTCTATTTTTCTTCAATGAGATATAATTCGAGGAACTCTTCTAAATTATTTTCATTGCTTTGAAGACCTTGAAATTCATTAAATGCATTGAATTCCTTGATTTGGTAAATCCAATAAATTCTTGGAACCCAAAGAATTTAGAAATTTAAAGGAATTCAAGAAATTGAAGAATTTCAGGCAATTCAAGGACTTCAAGAAATTTGGGGAATTCGAGGAATCTGCGAAATTCAGTGGAATTTATTCAATTAAGGGAAATTTTCTGAATCCAGAGGAATATATGGAATTCATGGAATTCAGAGGAAATCTATAAATACCCCTGAATTCTTCGAAATTCCTCGATTTCCACCAACTTTCGTGAATTTCCTTCATTTTTCTGAATTCCTTAAATTTTTCCAATTCGTTCAAATTCTGCAAAATTCTCTTAATTCCCTGATTCTTTATTGTCGTAGAATTCAAAAATTTCTTAAAATTCAAAGAATTCAGGAGATTCAAGATATTAAAGGAATGTTGGAAATTTTAGGAATTCAGGACATTCAAGGACTTTACGGAATTCGGGGAATTCAGGAAAGCCTGTAAATACAGGGAATTCCAGGAATTAGGATGGTTGAGGGATTTCAGCTGAATTGCAGAATTCGAGAAATTCAAAGAATTCAGAATAATTCCGGAAATTCAAGGGTATTCAAGGCTTTCAAGGATTTGGATTTAGAAGAATTCAAGAAATTTAAGCTCAAGTCAAATAGCAAAGTGCTTTTCTTAAGATTTACACGACCAACGCTGGAATGGTAATTTTAAACCTACAGTCCGAGAGAGCATCATGTAAGCATCATGGAGATATCGATATAATTTTCATTCTAAACAATTTTTCAAAAGTCATAAAAGCCTTTAAGGTAAAATCGAAACACAGATTTGCTTGAGAGCATTGTTGAATGATAAAATCCTAAATGAGCACAGGCAGACCAGGTGCAAGTGAGAAATTGATAGGTCGTTAAGAGAGCAGCCTGCGTCTGGAGTGCTGTGTTCCCTTGAAAAATGTCTCTCAGAGAGAACAACTCGATCCGTCTCGAGTCCAGAGACACTGGGCACGCGCCACTCAAGAAACCCCCTCGTTCGTCTTGAGCTGATTCTTCTAGACGGGGGATAAGTATATCGGGCCAGGCGAAGCAAATGGCACGCGAGACTTCCGGGACTCGGTATCGAATTTGCCCCATTCTCCTTTCACGATCCAAGAACTCAGGATCGCGGCCCGCGATCTTGGATGAATAAAAGCGGAAGCAGCGGAAGGGCGCGCTCCTACACTTGGACCCCTTTGTAAATTCACATTGTCTATTAGAGGGGGCGTGGGGCGTGGGGCGTGGGGCTCACTCAAAAAGTTCAATGTCGTTCGTTCATGTGGCATGTGCCTTCATACCCAAGCCGTCTGGCCATACCTCGGTAGTCGGTACAGGGTCACCGTAACAAACAAAATAAAAAAGGCCAGTCAGTCGACTAATGGCGAGTAATGCGTATGAGCAGTTGGACGCATTTCCGATCAGCTGCTACCACTTTCTTGCTTCTTATAGAAGATATTTCCTTATATCTCCCCACATTATAAAAAAGATCGCGCCACCACCAGCGTGTCAGGAATTAAGATACCAGATTTTTTGTTCATCTCCAGATACTATATTTTTCCCTCCTTTCCCCAGATACAACCTTTTTCCTTCCACCTTCCCAGATACCTCCTTCTCCTTTCCATTCCCTGGACGCCTCCTTTTTCCCAACACCCAATCTCAGATACTATCCTCCTCGTGTATCAGTAAACGACCTTTTTCTTCACTAGGTATCACTTTTTTCCTGCCCCATCCCCAGATACCATATTTTTCTCTCCACTTCCCTAAATATTACGTATTTTCTTCCACTTTCCAGATACCTGCTTCTTCCCTCCACCCACACTCAGATAATACCGGTTTTCTGTATCAGAGACTGAAATACAAACTTTTCCTTTTAGCTCCCTATTGCCGCCTTTTTCCTATCCCCTCCCTGGATACGACCCTTTTTCTTCTCCTCACAATATACCAGCTTCTTCTCTAGATACCACTTTTCCCATCCTTCTCACCGGATACCACCTTTTTCCCTCACCTTCTCTAAATACCAGCTTTTCCATCCTCCTCCCAAAACACCTCATTTTTCCTTCTCCCCCACTTTCGGATAATACCTTTTTTGTGTGAGAATTAAGAGACAACCTTTTTTCTTCCCCATCACCAGATACTACATTTTTCTCCCCCCTTCCCTAAATATTACGGTTTTCCTTCCACTTTCCAGATACCTCCTTCTTCCCTCCACCCACTCTCAGATAATACCGGTTTCCTTTCTCAGAGACTGAAATCAAACTTTTCTTTTCAGCTCCTTATTACCGCCTTTTTCCTATCCTCTCTCTAGATAGGACCCTTTTTCTTCTCTTCACAATATACCAACTTCTTCTCCAGATACCACTTTTCCCTCCCTTCTCACCGGATACCACCTTTTTCCCTCACCTTTCCCAAATACCAGCTTTTCCATCCTCCCAAAACACCTCATTTTTTCTTTTCCCCCACTCTCGAATAATACCTTTTTGTGTGAGAAGTAAGAGACCACCTTTTTCCTTCCCCATCACCAGATACCACATTTTTCTCTCCTCTTCCCTAAATATTACGGTTTTCCTTCCACTTTCCAGATACCACCTTCTTCTCTCCACCCACACTCAGATAATACCAGTTTCCTGTCTCAGAGATTCAAATACAAACTTTTCTTTTGAGCTCCCTATTACCGCCTTTTTCCTATCCTCTCCCTAGATAGGACCCTTTTCCTTCTCTTCACAATATACCAGCTTCTTCTTTCCACCCTGCGTCAGATACTAGCATCCTTCTGTTTCAAGACTTGAGTTACCACCTTATTCCTCCGATCTCGACAGATACTACCTTTCTCTTTTTCCCTCCCCAGATAGCATCCCGCTTCTTCTCTAGATACCACTTTTCCCTTCCTTCTCACCGGATACCACCTTTTTCTCTACCTTTCCCGAAATACTACCTTTTTCTTCTCCTCCTCAGATACCTTCTTCTCAGTGGCGTAACTACTGCCCAGCTAGTCAGGTAGGTTGTCTGGGGGGACCTTGACATCAGGTGTGTTTTCTGGGGGGTACCCTGGGAGCCCAAAGGAAAAGTTGGCATCTCAGAGATACTAAATTTTCCTTTTAGCTCCCCAGATACCGCCTTTTTCCTATCCAGACCCTGTTTCTCCCCTCACAATGTACCGGTTTTTTCATTCTACCCACCCTCAGATACTATCATCTTTCTATGTCAAGAATTAAGATACAACCTTATTCATTCAACCTCCACAGATACCACCTTTTTCCATTACCCTCCCAGATATCACCTTTTTGCCTTACTTCCTCAAATACCACCTTTTTCCTTTCACTTCCCAGATACCTCCTTTTTCCCTCCACCAACCCTCAGATGCTATTTTCCTCATGTATCAGGGATAGAGTTACCACCTTATTCCTACCGAGTCCACAGATACCACTGTTTTTCTTTCACTTCCCCAGATACCAACTTTTTTCTTTCACCTCCTACAGATAAATTTCAAAACAAAAAATCTAAGTTATTATACAAGCATGGAACAATTAAATTTTCAGTTAGGAAAATTAATTTCCAACCAAACCAATTGTTATAAACAAAATAGTTATAAGTTCTATGAAAAAAATGAAAAAAAAGATACAAATTTAAAATACAAAACAACTGAATTCAATACAAAAAGCCAATTTGCAAAAAATATATAATTTAATTATTAACAAAAACAGAATATTTTTAATTAAGTAGTTGAATTTTCGAGTAGAAAAGATTAATTTTTTCCAAAAATTAAAATACCTAAATTCATATGTAACAATTTCATTTATAATAATAAAAAGAAATTCAACAAAAAATTTTATCTTTGAACCACAAAAATGTATTTTTATCCAAAAATATTATATTTCTACTAAAAAAGTCAAATTTTGAATCAAATAGGGATTTTTGAACCAAATATTTGAATTTTCAATTAAGAAAGACAAATTTTTAACCAAAAATAGAAAAAATTACATATTATGTTTAACAAATTAATTTTCAACCAAAAATGGAAGTTTCGTTTTCAGTTAAGAAAATTATTTTAAAGCAGAAAAACTAATTTTTTACGAAATAGTTTTATTTTCCATTCAAAATAAATTTTCAACTAAAAATTTTGTGATGCGATTTTTAGTCAAAAGATTAAATTTAAACAAAAATAATTTAATTTGAACCAAAAAAATGAATTTACAACCAAGAATAGTGCCAAAAATCAGTCTCTGAACCGAAAAGAGCAAAGTTTTTTTTCTTTGACAAAAAAAGTTTAGAACCTACAAAAAAGAATTATTTTAACAATATTTTTTGTAATAAATCATTATTTTTTCGAGAAAAACATACCCCACGATTCTGCTGCTTCCAATATAAAAATTAGTAAATAACCTTCCATTATATTTATTTATAAAAAAATGTTGTAAAAAATATTCGGAAATATTATTTTGACTCTTAAAATCATAAAAAAACATTTTTTATAGAGATATAATTTCTGGCAGGGAATTTAACATAATTCGGTAAAAGAGAGTAATAGACTATAAGAAAATCTTCAAACAATTTGTTTTTAAATTTTCACTCATTAATATTTCTGTATGACTAAAGAGCCGAAGAAAAATTAAATAATGTTCAAAAACCGGAAATTTGTAGATTTATTTTAAGAGAAGATAATTATAAACAACAATAAATTTGTGAAAGAATTTTTAAATGCCAATTTTTCATTGATGGGGTTTTCAGGAATACAAAAGGTCCTTTTGTGGGTTAAATTCGACTATTATTAATTCGTATTCTTTAATTATTTCTAAGAAAACTTTGCGCATAGAATTTGATACACCTATTATTAAAAAATACGAAATTTATTTTTTCGGAAAACGAACAAATTGTGGGGGATCGATCAATGAAAATCGAAGGTCCCAATAATCGTAAAACTTGGTAATATTTTGAATATATTTTCAAAAATGTGTTCAAAGTAATATTTAATGAAAACACATTAGTTTCTGAAATAAAATATAAAATTCGCGCCACGGTTACTGGGACTAAAGTAACAATTAATGGAACATTTTCCCGAAATCTAAAACAAAATGTTCTCCGAGCAACCCTTAAATAACCAAAGGGTTTAAGAAAGGAAAATGGCTCAGATTTTTTTGGAAACCTAGCAAGTATGGTATGTGAGAGTTCAAAAGTAGAAAAAAGTGTAGTTATTGTTCTTTGATGTCAACCGGAAGTAGTTAAAAAGCAAGTTGGTCCTACATTTTCTGACCCATCTAGGGTTTCTCTTGGCTCGAGAGACAATGGAAGAGTTTATTGTTTTCCTGACTTTTATCCTCACATTATTTTTCCGAATCTATTATATAGTTATTACCATTATTTGGCAGAGCGTAGAGGTTTCGGATTACAGGACATTGTGGGGCGTACGTCGAAATCAAAGTGAGCTGTGCACAGACGGCAGACGGCTGGTGAGAATGGGTACTGGGTATGGCTATGTAAGCTTGCACATGCGAACAACGAACCACATCAATTCAATGTATTTGTGTACACATTGCCTTAACATGCAGTCCCACTGTTTGACTAAACTCTAACGATCTCGAGCTTCAATCGAATGTAAACCCCAAGTCTGATGGACACCTCTCCATGGCTTGATATACCGGGTGTTAAAACCCTCAATCCTATCCAGATTGATCATTGATTCAGATGGATCATTGATTCAGATAGAAACAATTTTTCATTTCGAAGGAGGATCAATCTTTAAACTAAGGAGGGAGGTGTCACCTCCTCTGATGTAGAGGATCATTGCTTTTTTTGTTTTAATTATTTCTATTGTTCTTCCATGAAGTGTATATCCGCAATTTTCATACCATGCTTAATCTTTTTACAAAACATATTGAATAATTTGATAATCGCAACATGGTAATAGAGCATTGTTTCAAAAGATGGAGTCCGAACCTACGATTCCAACCCTGAGTCATGAGAATTTCTAGTAATCTAATGTATGACGGCTACGTTGGAGATGAAACGGATAAAAAACTAGAAGAAGATTCAGCAATTGAAGTGGATATCTAGATTAGGAAGAAAAAGTATGCAAAGACAAGAGGAGTTATTGCTGCAAGTGTAGGAGAACTTCATTGTTCGATGATCAGAGCATTTGCAGCATCAAATGCAATGTGGATGAAACTGGTAGCGTTATTTGAATGCAATGCTACAAATACCAAAGTTTTAACACAGCAAGAATATTATCTTAAAACTTATAAAAGAAAGCTTTAGATGAAAAGATAAAAGTAAATGCAGTTGTAGCCAAAATAATTAATGATCTTCCATCATCAGTTCATCATCAATTCAAGTGAAACATGGTATGCTAACAACAAAGTATCCTATCACATGATTAGGAATAGTGTATGGGTTGGTATATACATCTTGGTTGGGCACAGATACCGGAAGGATTGAAAGAAAAACTATGCAAAGACAAGAGGAGTTGTTGCTGTAAGTTTAGAAAAACTTCATTCTTCGATGATCAGATCATGTGCAACATCAAATGCAATATGGATGAAACTGGTAGCGTTACTTGAGAGCAGTGCCACAAATACCAACATTTTGACACAGATGAAAAGATAGAAAGCTTTAGATGAAAAGATAGAAGTAAATGCAGTTGTAGCCAAAATAATTGATGATGTTCCATCATCAATTCATCATCAACTAAAGGGCAACATGGTATGTTAACAACAAAGTATCATATCACATGATTAGGAATAGTGAATGGGTTGGTATACGCATCTTGGTTGGGCACAAATACCGGAAACAATCTAAAATGGGAAGTTTGATCCAAGGATTTACGGCAGTATATTGAAGAACATGACAAGCTTCAACCAGAAGAATATTTAATTAATTTTGCAGAACTCTTAAATCAAACGCGCCCAAGAAATGGGGTTCTGAGAGACCAAAAGGGTCACAGTCGAAGCAAATTGAATCTAATTTCATGTCACATGCAATGGTGACAAGAAGTCGTTAACAAGATTCGTCACTACTTGATCTAATATGTGGTTTAACACTCTGTGAACCACCATCATTTAAAGAAGCAATGACTGATCAATCATGTTGGTCACGCTCGATTTGTAGCTAAAGGTAATAGTTAAAAAGTAGATTTTTATTACAAAGAAACTTTTTCTACTCTTGTGAGATATGATAGTGTTATAATTATTTTATCTTTAGCTGCACAAGAAGATATTAAACTTGTTCAGTTTGATGTGATGATTGCATTCTGGTATGCAGTAATTGATTTTGACATTTGCATAGCCCAATCAGAAGAACATAATGATTATGCAGATTACTTACATTTTCTACAAAAAGGATATTACGGTTTGAAAAAACCCTGGTCAGTAGAATACAAAGTTAAACAAAGTTTTATTACCAATTTCAAAGGAAGATGATTTTCATACAATTATTGCTTTGTAGATAGATGATGGTCTACTGTCTTCTAAATTCTTAAAAGAGAATTAGAAAAAAATTCTTCTACAAAGAAACCAAGCTGAGAAAACAATAATCATTAATCGAAAGAAGTACACTGATATTGTTTTTAGGATCAAGATGAATGAGTGTACACTTGTATCCATACCAGGTGATCCTCATTTGAAAGTAATCAAGAAATCAGGATTGCTACTCCAGAAGGCACTTGTAAAGAGAAGTAATTCCTGTAATTCGGAGTAATCCAGGGTAATTCCTGTAATTCGGAGTAATACAGGGTAATCCAGTGATAATCTAGAGTAATCCACTTGTAATCCGCTTTAATCCAGTTAATTAGAAGTAATTCGGTTAATTCAAGTTATCAACTTGTAATCCAAAATAAACTTTATCCACTTTTCATCCAGTTAATGCGGAGTAATTTAGGTAATCTAAATAATTAATATGAAATCCAGAGCAATCTAATTTATTCGCCATAATTTATATAGCTTACCCAAAAAAATGTTCAACTATTTTGTTGAAACTTTGTTCTTTTTCTTTGTAAAAACCTAATCTTCTTAACTAAATGTTTAAGTAATCCATTTCTGGTTAAAAAATGATCTTTTTTAGTTGAAAATGCATGTATTTTGTTGAAAATTCGCGTTTTTCGGCAAAAAAAAAATTTTAATTCAAAATTTTGTCTCTTGGGGTAAAAATTAATTTGTTGGTAAAGATTCGTCATTTAAATAAAAAAATTTCTTGGTTGAAAATATAAATGTTTTGTGAAAAATTTGTTCTTTATATTAATTTCTTTGACTGAAAATTGGACTTTTCCATTATTATTTAAAATTTGAGCTTTTGGTGTCTTTCTTAGTAAAAATTCGTTTATTTGTTTGAAGCTTCATTTTTTTTTTGTATGAGATTAAGATTTTGTCTTAAAAATTTGAAAAAAAGTTGAAAACTGAAGTATTTTGTTGAAAATTTTAATGTTTGATTGAAAATTCAGTATTTTGTTTAAAAATCATCTATTTGGTAGAAAATGATTATTTTTACTTAAAAATGTACCTTTTCGTTTGAAAAATAAATTATTTTTGTGAAAATTTTAACTGTTTTCTGAAAACTTGACTTGAAATTCATTTATTACATTTCTTGTTGAGAATTCGTCACTTTTGCTTAAAAATTAATCGGCTTTATAGGAAATTTAACAATTTTGTTTAAAAATTTATTTGTTGGTCGAAGATTATTTATTTTAGTTGAAACTTTATCTCTTTGGTTAGAAATTCAACTCATTAATTAAACAATCGTTTATTTTGGTTTAAACATTTATATTTTAAATGAATTTTTAACTATTTTAGTTGTAGATTCATCATTTCAATTAAAACTTTCTTTCTTTGATTGAAAATTCGTTTTTTTGTTGTTGTGGAAATTGATCTTTTTTAATGAAAAAGTAAACCACATTGGTAAAAAATGGAAGTATTTAAAAAAATGTTTTATTGTTGAAAATTTAACTAGTTTGTTCCAAAATCATTGTTTTTTTTAGAATAGATCTATTTGGTTGAAAATTAAACTATTTTTTTAAAAATTGAAGTTTAAAAAAAAAAATTTTATTGTTGAAAATTTAACTAGTTTGTTCAAAAATCATTAGGTTTTGTTTTAGAACAGATCTATTTGGTTGAAAATTAAAGTATTTTTTAAAAAATTGAAGTATTTAAAAAAAATTTTATTGTTGAAAATTTAACTAATTTGTTCAAAAATCATTGGTTTTTTTTAGAATATATCTATTTGGTTAAAAATTAAACTATTTTTGTAAAAAAATTGACGTATTTAAAAAAAATTTCTATTGTTGAAAATTTAACTAGTTTGTTCAAAAATCATTGGTTAGAATAGATCTATTTAGTTGAAAATTAAACTATTTTGGTAAAAAATTGAAGTATTTAAAAAAAATTTATTGTTGAAAATTTAACTAGTTTGTTCAAAAATCATTGGTTTTTGTTTTAGATTAGATCTATTTTGTTAAAAATCAAACTATTTTGGTAAGAAATTGAAATATTTTTTAAACAAAATTTTTATTGTCTAAAATTTCACTAGTTTGTTAAAAATAATTAGGTTTTGTTTTAAGTTAGATCTATTTTGGTAAGAAAGTTAACTATTTTGTTAAAAATTAATTTTTTTGGTTGAAGCTTAAGTTGTTTAACTGAAAATTTAACTAATATGTATTTTGTTAATAATTCATCTTTTTTTTTAAATTAATTTATTTTGTAGAAAATTCAGCAATGTTGTTAACAAGTCATATTTTGTAAAGATTCGTCAATATTTAAGTTTAGAATTTATCTTTTTACTTGAAAATTTATATTTTAGGTGAAAATTTAACTATTGAATTTTTTTTTGAAAAGTATTTAGAAAAAAAAATAAATGTTTTTTGTGAAAAATCCCTCTATTTGGTAAGAATTCATCTCCTGGCTTAAAAGCATATCTTTTTCTTTGAAAATTGTGCTATTTTTGTGAAAAAATGAACTATTTTCTTAAATATTCGTTTTGTGTTTGTTTAAATATTACCTTATTTAACGGAAAATTTAACTATACATATTTCGTTATTAATTCATGTTTTTGTTCAAAATTAATTTGCATTCTAGAAAATTCAACAATATTGTTTACGAATCATTTTTTTGGTGAAAATTCTTTTTTAGTAAAAAATACATCTCTTTGGTTAAAAGTTTAAATTATTCGTCAAAAAGCTGTTGGCTTTTAGAAAAAAGTATATTCTCGACCTGGAAATTAAACTGATTTATTTTTGGCTGAAATTTTTTCTTTTTTAATTACACAAATAAATTTATTTTGTTAAAAATTAATCTTGTTCTTTGACAATTTATTTTTTTGTTTGAAAATTGCATTATTTTAGTGAAAAATCTAATTTTGTTGAAAATCCGTTTTTATTGTTGGATGTAAATTATCTTGTTTAACTAAAAATATAATTTTTACTGTATAATAATTTTATAAAGAAGTCATTTTTTGGTAGAAGATTACTTATATTATATGAAAATTTAAATAATTTGTTAAAAAATTGTTTTTGGTTGAAAATTTATGTCTAAACTAAAATTAAACTGTTCCATAATAATATTCATCACTTTATTAGAAAATTTGTCACATTGTTTAATTTTGAAACTAAAAATTCAATTATTCCATATTTAGTTGCAAGTTGATCTTTTTTAGTAGTAAACTCAACTATTTGATTACGAATTTGTCTTTTTCAGTTGAAAATTCAAACTACATCGTAGAAAATTCGTAGTTTCCCTTTCGCCAAATGATCAACCTTCAAACAAAGAAGGAAGGTATCATGTGCTCAAAAAAAAAATTTGTTCTTTGGAATATTGGCTTTGATAGGGATTCGATATAATACTAAATGGTAGCAATTAAGACGTAGCAAAACAGAAAAGGCAAAACTGACGTGTACGTGCTTCTAAATGACGGCGTTTCCCAGGCAGCAGCAGGGCTTGAGGCCTGATGTATTTATGAAAGCACCGACAGGAGCACAGCGAGGGGCGTTTTTAGTTTAAAAAAGGCAGGAGTGAAAAAAGCGAGTGATAACGAGGTATGTACCTCCCCGGAACTCAACGTGGGGTATTGGGGAACCCCCGTTGACTGCGCAGCTGTGAAACCCCCCGCGAGTCTCATGAACTCGAGATATCGAGCGGAGCGCTTTCCAGATATCGAACACGGTGCAGCCCGTGCCATTTTGACAAATTCGCTATTCAACTAAACTCGCACGTGTGTAATGATTCTGAACCCCTGACTGACCGTTTGCTCATATGTGCGGTTTTCAGATTCAGATCTGCTTCAATGCACTCATTTGTTTTCATAATTCACTTTTTTTTTTATTCATCTTCTTCAAATTAGGACAGAAAAAACTGAAGTTTGTATTGGAGCCCATTTTTGGTTCCAAAGGAGCTGCAACAAAAATGAACACCACTTGCTGCAACACACTTGGGGTTCGCCTATTTCCAAAGAACCTAATTTTTGTTTTGGCCACTTGGACATTATGTTTAATTAATAACACAATATTTACTTTAAAGCACAGATGTAATCGAACTTTGATGGACATAGCTCAATGAAGATAATTATTATATTTATTGCCGCAATTAAAATAGATATAATGAACTGATAAATATCATTTGCAGGTTATGTAACAAACTTGCAAATATAAAGGCTTATTCATATGCAAGAGACTTTTCGTCGTAAGCAGGGTTGCGTACGTAATTTACCTTAGGTACATGTTATTTACGTTTTCAAGATGGCGACAGTGATTTCTTAAGCTGAAAGAAATACGATGTCAGAAGATTAAAAAAATTGAATACAATCATTTACATTAACAGAGGATCAACAATATTTACATACCTATGAGCTAGAAGACGGTCGGCGCTATTTTTTTAAAAATACTTTTACGAATTTAACAATTTGAAACTGCTCGATTTTCAACTTTCAGCCGCTCAAACTTCAGTTCTTCCCAAGGGATTTTTTGTCCCTTTGCACTTCCAACTTTTTATTCACTCATTTTTTAAATTTTATTAAAAAAAAACAATTCATTTAATCTGCATTCCGGAAAAAGTGAGGTTATATTATGCCCTTTTCCCCCACCCTCCTTTCTAGTCCGCCATTTTGTTACATTAATTACATTTGTTACGTATAATACGTAAATTCAAGAGAATTTAAAGCATTTATTGTTTAAACAAATATATATCATAAGTACTACATATATTTTAACAAAAACATTCTAGAGTGAAATAAAAATATACTTTTTTAAACTACAGATTTGTTGTTTAGTTGAAAATTAATCTCTTTGGTTGAGGATTCAAACTAATTTGTTGAAAATTCATCTTTTTTGGTTGAATTCAATTATTGTTGGTATAAAATTAAAATAATTTTTAGTTGAAATATAAAATATCACGCTTATCGTTGAGAAATCATCCTTTTTGGTAAAAAAATGTAACTACTTTGTTGGAACTTTGTTAAAAAATCATTTATTTGGTTAGTTGTCAAATCCTTTTTGTTAAAAAGTTGATTATTTTTTTGAAAATTATGTTTTTTCGTTGAATATTAACAGTTTTAACAGAAAATTTACCTTGTACATGTTTGATTCAAAATTTATCTTCTTAAGTGGAAAATTCATATATTTGGTTTAAAATTTCTGTATTTTTTTGAAAATTCGACTTAGTAGAAGAATATTTAAGGTTCTTGGTGACTAACTTATCGTTTTGGTTGAAAATTCTTTTAGAAATTCAATTATTTAGTTAAAAATTCATTTACTTTGTAAAATATTCATCTATTTTGGTACAAAATTCTTCTTATTGATTGAATATTAGTTTTTTCTTATTTATATTAAATTTTTTCAGCTAAAAATGTAACTGCCATTTTTTGTTGAAAATTGAAACTTTTCATAAAAGTTGAATCTTAGTTAAAAATTATACTATTTCGTTAAAATGTTACTTTAAATTTATTGAAAATTAAGTTTTTTACGGAAAATTTATCTGTTTTATCTTTTTGATAAAAATCAATTTTTGTTCTTGACAATTTAACTATTTTGTTAAAACTTCGTTTCCTTTTTGGTTAAAAATTTATTTTACTAATTGAAACTTTAAGTTTATTTTATTTCTGTTAGAAAATTTATCTTTTCAGTTGAAATTTCATGTGTTGGGTCAAAAATTAATTTTTTTTTTAGTTGAAGATTTATAATTTTAGTTGAACATTCACTTTAACTATTCCATCTGTTGTGGAAAACTTAACTTTTTCGATATAAATGTAATCGTTTTTTCTATAAAATTGACTGTTTTTTAGAAAATTTAACAATTATATTTTAACTTTAAGAATTTATATCTTTGGTTGAAAAAAATTTCAGTTAAAAATCCGTTTTTTTTATAGAAAATTTATCTTTCGTGTTGAAAATTCCACTATTTGGTCAAAAATTCATCACTGTGATAAAAAAAATTTATTTGGCTGTAAATTCGTTTCTTTTTAGTTAAAAATTAATTTTTTATCTGAATCCAAGTTTTCTTGAAATTTTATGTTTTTATTTGAAATAATGAATTGTTTAAAATTTACTTTTCTAACTACAAATTGAACTATTCTAGGTTTGGTTTGTAAATTTATATTTTTTAGTTGAAATGTTATATATTTTATTGAAACTGTATCTTTTTTCGTAGAAAATTTACCTTGAAGATTTAAAATTGAATTATTTTCTTGAGAATTAATTCTTTTTGGTGAAAAACTGTTTGTTTAAATTGAACATTTAATTCTTCTATTTATGGTTAAAAAAATCTTTTTATTTTTGTTGAAAATTTACTTTTTTGAACATTTCAACTATTCTAATTTTCGCTGAAAATTGTTTTTTTTTTAGATGAAAATTCATGTACTTTGTTCAAAATGAGTCTTTTTTGGTAGAAAAGTATTCTTTTGGGTGGAAATTCAACTATTTGTTGAAAATTTCATATTTTTGATTTAAGATTCCTCATTTTAGTTTTAAAAATTCCTTTCTTAGGCTCAAAAGTTATCTTATTGATTTATTGAGAAACAACATTTTTTGCATTAATATTATTAATGTCTAGTGCAAATAATCTGTTTTTCATTATCTTGACTAATTTGGTTATTTAAATTTGGCGCCATTTTCAATTTAAAGAGATACATTTTCCCGGTAAATTTAAATAATGTAATTATAATTAATAAAGATATAAAATACGATTTTTTTAATCAATTTCGAAATGCTTATAAATGCTTATTAAATTTCCAAAGCTCATAAACGTCGAGCATATTCTCGAGAATATTCTCATAATCGTGAGAATTTCTCCGAGCACTTATATTATTTAGAACACTAATTAAAGAGAGTGGAAGGTGACCGTGCACTGACAGTAGCGCACTCTGCCGCCTCAGGGAAGAAGCTCGGTCATATCAACGGGAAGTTTACTTTCTGCAATGCGTATTCTATGATAGTTAAAAAAGTTTTGTTGTCTAGTTTCATCGTAACAGTTTCTAATAAAAATGCCACAAAATTGTCGTGTTAGTAGTTGCAAAAATAGCACAATTGAAAATAAACAATTTTCGTTTATTCAACTTTCAGTAAACTCGACAACGTAAGTACATTTTTTAGCGAATAAAATCATTCTTATAGAAAGAATATGAAGAGCGTAAGTTTGTGATAAATTGTGTTTTAATTATTTGTATTGTATGTTTTTTGTACATTAGAGAAATTTTATTTATGCATTACACCAAAAGTATACTGATTACGTAATTCTACGATTTTTACATAGTAATTAATGAGGTAATTAAAAAAATTTAAATACTCTTTATTTTTGAATTTCGCGGCCTTCGGGTTTAATTCTTCCCTGAGACTATAAGAACGCTGAAACTCGTGTACGGAAAAATACATTGGGCTCTTATGGCACCTTCCACTCTCTTTAATACACTCTGTTCTCAATCTTGGGAACTTTTTAAACTGCGCTTGCGTCGCCGACAACTCGATTGGTCACTGTTAGCGCGCAAATTTTGAATTATATAAATATTCAGATTTAATATTTATAATAAATAATGAGTGAGAAATACGCCAATCAAATTTTCCCATTTTAATGAAAAAGAGGTTATGGATGCTGAGTTTCGACAAATAAATTACTGTACTGATAAATATTATATAATAAAATTTTTTTGATAACTTGAAGAAGACCTTAATTACAAAAAAGTTATTTTGAATTTAAATTAATTTATGTTTAAGAATCACACCAGTATATATCTTATTTATTATTTAGGAATAATAAAATATAATTCTAAAACGCATCTTAATTTCAAATAGACCCTTAGAATAATATTACCGACTTTCATAATTCCTTTTAATTAAGAAAGTTGAAATCTTTTCAGATTTTATTAAATAGAAAAGATTTCATTTAAAAAGGAATAAATGGGGTTCAAGTAAAAATATAACTTTATTTATAACATAGGATCCTTGAAATGTGTCGGTGTCTCCAGCTGCCGATTAAATAAAAAAGAATTTTCAACCAAATACATACTTTTTAATTTAAAAAAGAATAATTGTCGACTAAGATTTAAAAAAAAAAATTTTAAGTTCAAAAAATCAAATTTCGGTTAAAAGATTAATTCTCAACTAAAATTCACCGACATATTCATATGAATTTAACAATTTAAATATTTTATAATTAGGGTTAATTTACATTTTTTTTATATTGCCGTTTTACAATATAATGCTACTATATAATAAATATAATTATTAGAGTTATCAATATGTTATAAACAAGGAATATGATAAATCATAAAATATTGTTTTCTATTACAATTTTTTTATTAAATAGGATTTGTAACGTAGCTAAAATATTTTGACATTTTTATAGTCACTCTTAAGTGAAGAGCATTAACGAATATTTTTTATCTTTGGCAACACTCAAATTAATCGAAAATTATTTGGCGAAGTGTTTTAATAAATCCATAATGAAATTAAATTATGAAAATTGAGATCATGAAAAATTTAAATCTTTGTAAAAGATGCTTAGGACTTTTAGAAGTTGGGAAGAAATCAAGAAATATTTTACTGCCTCGAGTTTTTCTCAAAATTTTCAAATATCATTAAAAAAATTTTTAAATTACATTATAATCTTCTAAATTTTCTCAGAAATTTTAAGACAACTTTTTTATTCTCTTGAAAACTTTCGAAATTATTTTAAAGCTAATAAAGTTTATTTTTGAAATCTTTAAAAATCTACATTTCTAAAAATCTTTTAATGTTTAAAATTAATTTTAAATCTTTTCAATTCTGCTAAATATTTTTTGGATTTACTTAATTTTTTATTTGTTTTTATTTTGTAAACTTACCAAATTGAAACATTTTGCTTCAAAATCTTTTAAACTCTTTTTCAAAATTTTAGGAAATCGTTTGATATGTTAAAAACCTTTTTTAATTTTTTCCTAAAGTTCATTTTTGAAAAAAAAATTACTTAACATTTTCATACGAGAATAAGGACAATATTTTCGAATCGCTTTAAAACTTCTGAATATCTCTTAAACTTACTCAAATTTTTCTAAAGTTATGTAATATAGCAAAAAATTGCAAAATTTCGCTTTATAATCTTTAACACACTTTTAAAAAATTTTAGGAATTAATTCAATATGTTTTGTGGTTTTTTTAATTTTCTCTTGAAATTCCCTAAAAAAGAATCATTTCAAAATACCAATGAATCTGAAGAACTTTTTTGAATTTTCTAGACACTCTGACAAAGTTCAGTTTACCA
Source organism: Druon quercuslanigerum (assembly GCA_010014905.2). Classification (NCBI taxonomy): domain Eukaryota; kingdom Metazoa; phylum Arthropoda; class Insecta; order Hymenoptera; family Cynipidae; genus Druon; species Druon quercuslanigerum. The sequence goes on from JAAAKG020139182.1 coordinate 28,245, forward strand.
AAAAATTAGTAAATCCTGAAAAATTAAAAATATTGCCTCAAAGTCTTCTATTTTCTTTTATCCCACATTTTGATATCTTCAATACTTAAAATTATCCATTTAAAATAAAAGCAAACCCGTTGATTTTCAAAGCCCAAAAACTAATTTCCTACAAAAAAGTTTTTTCAACCAAAAGAAGTTAATTTTCAACTAAAAATAAGAAGCTTTAACCAATCAGATTACTTTTACATAAAATAAGTCGAATTTTCATCAAAGTGTATTAAAAAAAAATTTAAGCAATTTTTGCAGTAAAAATAAAATACCGTTTGAAATTTAAAAAATCTAAAATAATAGTTGATAATTATATGAATTCTATTTGGAAAATGGAAAACCTATTGAATTGAGGATTTTAAGCGTTAAAAATTAAATTTCTATTGATTAATTGGTATTATAATTAAGTTATTGTCGATGAGGAATTTGTTTTTAATGATTTATGCGCGTGAAAATTATAATAAAAGAATAAATAATGAAACAGTGTTGTTTGCGCGAAAAATTATTTTTGTGAATCTAACCTCAAAACTATTTAGAGTCTACAATAATTTAATAATTAATAAGAGTTTTATTTTTTAACGCTGGAGTTTCAATTCAATAATTTTTCGCAATATTTCAGCTGCTTTCAATTTTTATAAAATTTTCAAATGTTCACAAAATTTTCAAATATTTTGAATGTTAACTAATTAAATTATTTAAACTCTAATTGCTACGTACCATTGTCAATTTATCAATTAAGTTTATACAAAATAATAGCAGGAGTGTTGACCACAAGTTCTCTTTTCCGCTTTCATTGTCCACTACAAGATTTAAACGCCACGAATTGAAATTACCTCAACCATTTTAAATAAATAACATCACATCTATCTTGTATTTTTCTGCAACCCAAAAATAGTCAGCGTTATTCAACTTTTTTAGTTTAAATTTAGGTAAAACCGTCTCGCTGCTTGTGAGAAAGTAGCTGCACTTTATTTTGGTATGGCGTCCGCTAAAGATTCGAGGAATCGGTTACCCGGAACTTACTCTTAAATGAAGGTGCTATATTGTCATAAGCTGCGCAAGCGCGTAACTGTGCCACAAGCGCGTAACTGTGCCGCAAGTGCCGCGTGCGCAGAACGGCTCGACTATACTTTTGATCTAACGGCTCGGCTTGTTCGGGGTAATGGTTCTCCCTAATCAGTGGGGCTATTTTACTCAACAGAAGTGGCGCTGTTCACTGTGTGATTGGTGCGACAATTGTACGTGTGGGGCGAGCGGCTGAACCAAACTTCTCTCTGTGTGCCATGGACAATAAATGGTGGTTGTGGTCATGGGCGGCAATGAACTGTATTTTGAGAGCGTAACTGCTAACTTCGGACTTCTTTAGGATCTTCTGTCTTGGGCACCTTTTTCTTGTAAATCCTTTTCACGCTTGAGATCATTCAATGTAGGAAAAAATAAGCTTACTGTATTTTCAGAATTCAAAAAAACTTTTTATAGTGCTTTGGCGCCCATGACCACAACCACCCTGCATTATCCACTTCGAACGCGATCGAGAAACGCTGAATGCGAAGATAGCAACTGAGCACTCCTTACTGCTCGATCGCGTTCGAAGTGGATATTGCAGGGTGGTTGTGGTCATGGGCGTTAGAGCACTGTAAAAAGTTTTTTTTAATTATAAAAATGCAGTAAACCTTTTTTTTCGATATTGAATGATTTTAAGTGCAAAGAAGTCTTCAAATCTGCACTAGAAGAAACTGAAACCTCTTAAATCTCTTAAATCTTAAATCTCAGTCGATATCTACGGGACAGTACTTAAATTACGTTACAGCTCAAGGGGGGAGGAGGTCCTTCACTCGTGTACGTAATTTTAACGCATTCGCAAAAACTTTCTCCTGAAAATCATCTTTTTAGATATAAATTTTATTATTTGGCTGAAAATTTGAAATTTTTTTTAAAAAGTCATCTTTTTCGGTTGAAAATTCAACTGTTTGGTATAAAATGCATCTTATTAGGTTAAAAATTCAGCTCTTTTCGTAGAACGTTAACCTTTTGTTAAAAATTCATATTTTGCTGTTGATGTCACCTGAAATCTTTTTTTGGATAAAAATTATTTTTTCAGAAATTTTATTTATTTTTATTGAAAGTTTATATTTAATAGTAGAACTATTGCATCTTTCTTAAATAAAAATGCAACCGTTTTTTTGAAAATTAAACTGTTACATACAAAATTTATTTTATGTTTAAAATTTTCATTTTTGTACTGAAAAGTTAATACAAATTTTTTCGATGAAATTCAACACTTTTTTGAAAATTTGTCTTTTTAATTTCAAAATTCACATGTTTTATTAAAAATTTCATTTTTCTTGGACAAAAATGCTAATTTTTGGGTTAAAATTTAAGAATCTTGTTAAAAAATCATGCTTTTTGGCTAGAAATTCGGCAATTTAGCAAAAAATTAACTTATTGTTTATAATTTTATGTGAGTGTTGGACAATAAACTGAATCTTTTTTGGATATAAATGTTACTATTTTTTTAAAGTTTAAAAAAATTGATCTATTTTAGAAGAAGTTTCATCTTTTTGAAAAAAATGCAACACTTCGGTTGAAAATTCAAGAATTTTGTTAAAAAGTCATAATTTTTTGTTGAAAATTCTGTTAAATATTTCATAGAAAATTTACTTTTTTTAATTTTTTTTATATTTTAATGTTGAAAAATGAACTGAAATCTTTTCTGGATGAAAGTTCAACACTTTAAAGAAAATGTTGTCGTTTTTAATTTTTTTTTAAATATATGTAATTTAAGATAATATAAATATTTTGTTAAAAATAATGCTATTTGGTTGAAACAACATTCATTTTTTTCGTAGAAACTTATTTTCTGTTACAAAATCCATTTTTTTTTTAAAGTCAACTGGAATTTTTTAAAATGAAAAATCAACTATTTTCTTAATTTTCTTTTTCAAATAAACATTCATTTTTTTTTAAAGAAATTTATTATTTTTTTGATAAAAATACAATTATTTCGTAGAGAATTGAAAATTTTTGTCAAAAGTCTTCTTTTTTTTGTTAAAAGTTCGTCTTTCTGGATTAAAAAATTAATTTTTTCCTTAGAAACTTATTTCTTATTGAAAAATTCATATTTTTATCGTGAAAAGTCAACTAAAATCTTTCGTAACAGAAAATCCAATTTTTTTTTAATTTATCTTTTAGATTTCAAAATTCATCTATTTTATTAATATTTTCTTTTTTTTATACAAGTGCAACTTTTTAGTTAAACATTATTATTCTTTGCTTGATTATTCGAGTATTTTGCGTGAAGGATTTGGCTGAATCACTTTGTTAAGAAATCTTTTTTTTTAAGTTTTATATTTTTAGTTGAAAATTCATTTATTTGGTTAAAAATTGAACTATTTTGTTAAATATAAATTTTTTTAATTAAATGCTTGATTCTTGAGTTAAAAATTTAACTGTTGATTAGAAAAAAATTTTTTTAGTTTAAAATTAATTTTGAACTGAAAATGTAACTCGTTCATTTTTTTAAAATTAATATTTTTTAGTCGGGAATTCTCCTTTTTGACAAAAAATAATTCCTTTGGTTTAAAATTTTATTTTTGTTGGGTAAGAATGCTTTATTTTCGTGGGAAATTAATTTTTTTCCTAACTCAAGTTTTTGGTTTTCTAAAGCGATTTCGCTTAACAGTTACATTTTTTTAATTTTATTTTTTAGCTTACTAATTCTAATTCTAAAGAAATTTTTTTTAAAAATAAGGCGCGCAGGCAGGTTTTTAAATTTAAAATGTTTAAAATATTGCTCGTTATTGTGTACAACTTTATCTGAATATTTTTAAATTATATGCCAGTCAAATTTAGATAGCAATGAAACATTTACTTTTTGTATTTTTACAACAATATTACTTTTCTTTTTAATTCCAGAATGTATTTTCAGATATAATTGATCTGAAAAGAATGTAAGCTAGTTAATTAAAGAAGATCGGCAATCTGTGAGACCTGGGTTCGAATCCGAGCTAGAGATAAATTTTTTTCACAGCTAAAAATTAAAGCCATTCTGTCTTAGACTAATGTAGATCAAAACCAGTCATTCTATCGCTGTGTGCTCTTCGTTTTTTTCTGTGGAGAGTGTTGATAGTGTTGCTATCTTTGGGATCAGAAAATTAGACTGAGCGGAAATTCGCCCAAGAAGGTATAAATAAACGCTGGAGAAGTAAAGTAAAGAAGGACTTAATTCAGACATCCCTGTATAACACGAGACGTCTGGCAATTTATTCCTTGCCCACCCTCGTCACGTCTACTGCTCTCCAATTAACTTTAAATCACCCATCCAACAACAATGAGACTTAGAATTCAATTCTCGGTCAACCCGCATACTGCAGTCTCCCCAATATAAGTTTCCCATCAGCGACACTGTAAATGCGAGTTCATCAATTTGATCCCGAAATTGGGTAAAAATGATATGCCCACAGACAAAGCAAGGGGTAAAAGTGATTCTCGTGGAAATTCTAGCGCTGAAAGGAAGAATGGATAATTTTTTAATCGCAGCTTATTCAGAAATTTCTGGTGAAACACGGTCAATATAGAAATATAAGTTTCCCATTAGCGACGGAGCTAACGCGAGTTCATCAATTTGATCTCGAAAATTTAATAAAAATGATACGCACACAGGCAACAGAAAGGTCAAGAATGATTCTCATGGAAATTCTGGGGGTAAAATAATGGAGCACTAATTTTGAAACGCAGCTTATTCAGAAATTTCTGGTGAAACACGGTCAATATAGAAATATAAGTTTCCCATTAGCGACGGAGCTAACG
>JAAAKG020139183.1:0-12432 GCA_010014905.2 Druon quercuslanigerum
TATAATGCACGACTTTTAATTACAAATATCCTTATGACCCGAATGCCAATATAAACAAATTTTCAAAATAAAATTTAAAAATAATATTTAATGATCGAAAATGAGCAATTTAAATCGGTATATACATATATACCTTAGTTTTTAAGAACATGTACTTCAAATTTCATTTACAATTGGTTGAAATTTTATTGACACTAAGGCCCAAGGAAAGATCAGGACCCTAAAGTAGTTTATATTGATTTGCTCCAAAGAATGCATAGGGATACAGCGTAGTATCAGAGAATCTGACAAATCCATCTGTCGTCCTTTTGGGCTTGGAGGGATCGACCCCTGATTAAAGACGTCGACCTAGTGAATAGTCAATAACAATCATCCTCAGAGAGAAAGAGAGAGAGAGAGAGCCCATAGACTGGTCCTAAACAACTCCTAGATGTGTAGATTCCTGAGTCCCAGGCGACGGCTCTTGGAAACCTCAAAAAAGGCACATCTACCAACTTAGACAGATCAACTTTACGGCTCCAGTGTCAACCAGAAGAGCATCCTGTCGACGCAGATGAAGATCAGAAGGCAGCCCTAAATTAGTGCTTTCGCCCTCACCATTACCTAAATTACTTTGCATCATGGCAAAGGCGCTTCTGAGTTTATGCAGAGAGTCATGGTTGTGAGGCACGCAGGTATCTCCCTAATACAGGAATCTTGGTTAATTTATGAATCCATAAGGGGATTAAGAGATGGAGGCCTGACTTTTTGTTACAGGGACTTTGAGACGGTCAAACGAAGGGTCTGCATATTGTCGAAGGGATTCAAAGTATTTCTGCTGCTAGACCTATTTTCGAGATATTTGATGGTGATAGACACATATCTTAGAGGAATTGGGAAGGTAGTCATGTGATCAGCCTACTTTTCAGATGACAGTGAAGCTAAACCCATCAGAGAAAGAACGTATGTATACTGGTTATATAGTGCTGCGTAAGATGTCTCACTTTTCTTTTGGGATGCAATACAAACTTTCACCATAATTTGGGGGGTAGCATGGACACCAACTTGCGAGGGAATGATCGGTTGCAATACTTAATTACTACTTATTCACATGTTGTCTATACCGGGCATACTCTAACATTTCGCAATTCGTCCTCATTGACATCATCCTCAATATCGCCACTTTCAGAGACAAAAATAAGAAGTAAAAAGCATCAGAAGATACTACTCTCTCAGATCACCTAAAATACAAGGTATACAGGGGCGCAATACATAAGGCCAAGCAAGAAAGCTGGACCAAATTTTGCACAGTCATCGAGAAAGGGACAGAGGCAGCTATATTGGACAAGCTGCTCTCTCGACATCCGGATGCTATTTAAAAAATGGCGGCTAGTTTACCAGTTTACTGTTATCTTCTCCCAGCCAAATTTCAGTCCATTAAAGTCACCTGGTTCAGATGGCATATATCCAGTTTCATACAGAAGACTCGAGAGATGATCATCACGCTGCTCGTAAGACTTGCCTGATCCTAAAAGCAGGGCCAATCGTTTATATTTTACCTAAAGATGTCGGACCCATTAGTCTTACATATTTTCTACTGGAAACCAGCCCACAGGGCTAGTCACTCGGCCGGAACAGCCATTAGGCGAGCTGCAAAAACCAATCGAAGGACAACTAAAGCAAAAAGGCTTTACGTTGGAAACTTTTATGAACATTGGAAGATCCTTCAACTACATCTTCAAAACTTATCATGGCGACCATGATGGCATATGGTGTGCCGACTGCCATCCTGATATCGACCTGCCACGTGTTGGGCAACTGAAACCTTACAACGATTACGAGTGATGCCTACTTATATGGAACTGGTTTCTCGCTATATATGCAGGGAGGCTTTTTATCGACCCTACTCTGATGCCTTATAATCATTGAACTGCTTCAGCTACTTACGAAACAGTGTTACAACACCATATTCAGCGCGGACGACATACTGGTCATCGTGCACGTTCAGAATCTGTATGCGCTCTTTGAAGTAATGCAGCAAGATCTGGGGATAGTGGATTTCTGTTACGAGAAGACCGGATTATCGCTGAGGCCGATGGCCTAATAGACTGTGTTGATTTTTTTAAAGTACCATGAGAATACAATTGGCCCTGCATATTTTATAATATTAAGCAGTGAAAGTAACCTTTTAGCGTCCGACCGCCGACATAATTCGGCCCAAAGTCAGTCGGGCCAAAATTCGGGTAGACTGTGGTGCATTTGGGTCAAGTATTTTAGGTAGGGTTCGAATCCCTAGCGAGTGCGATTTTTCAGCGGACTTAAGCGTGAAATTATATTTGTGAGGGATCATGCGTGAAATTGTGTAATTCAAAATATAAAGCAAGTGCAGCAATAATTAAAATAAATAGCGCGCCAATAGTGAAAAATGGGCATCCTTGCTATATCATTACTCTAGTTAGGCCATTCATTGGTTCACAAAGTTGGGCCGACTTTACAGAGGTTAGCCCAACCATGGCCCTGCTCAAAATTTGGACGTGGGTTGGATCACCAACATTATATTACTGCTGTTGTACATGCGTTTTTTGGATGCCTCAGGCTATTAATGACAATTTTATCATGGGATCGAATCCCTTTCAAATCAGGCAGAGCCCTACACTTGAAATCGCAGAATCTCTCGTAGGCGAAATATGTTGTTTTTTAGATGAAATTAGGTGATCCTTTGTAACTTGCGGCCTGATTGAGATATTAATTATTTTCTTTTTGATTTTAATAGCAGTCGTCGTTCGATTTTCACAAAAAAAAACAAATTTTTATTTTTTGTCAATTTTTTTTCGAACGTCTAATTTGATAATGTAGATATCTTGTAAGTTTGATGCTGGCTAAATAACTTTTGCAGCCAGGAGAATTCTTTTTTTCACAAACGAACTTTTCACATTTTCTTCGAAACAATGATAGATACGAAAAAATATTGAAAGGAAAGTTTGCACGTGTAAAAAAAGTTTTATAAAAAACGTCTCTTACTCTTTTCAATATTTTTCATAGTTTACGAAAAGAATTCAAAAACTAAATTTGTATGGGGAAAAAAATTTCCGACCTTAAAAATGGTTTAGCACGCATGATGCTGCTACGATGCGTTTATTTTATTAGTAGAGACATAAAAAAATATTTTAGAAATGTTCTTCATAAATGGACATTAGTTTTGCAGTATGAGGAACAGGTTTCAAGTTGCAAAAAATAACAGAAGTCGGTCATCCTTGGCTTGCTCGTGTCCTCAGAATGCACGAAACTTCTGCGGAATCGTCGTATTTATTCCTTTACTGACTGTAACCACCTATCTGACCTATCACGCGGTCGTAACACGTGGTTACGGCTGAAATGTTACCCCGATTTCTCTGGGAGCGAGTACAGTTTTTCAGATTAGCACCCGCTCCTACCTAATGTAATGTGTAATGTATAAGGTGTGTAATAAAATAAAGTATTTGAACTCACCAGTTATTCAGAATAGAAATACAGAATTATTTTTGATTATTTGAAATTTTACTAGCTAATTTGCAAATTCTGACGGTTAAATATCTTTTGGCAATATGAAACGTTAAAAATAGGTGCCACAAAATTTATCGAACGTTTGTATTTTTAAAGGAAAATAGCGAAAAACTTCGTTGCTTTTCACTAATCCACATTGTGCCTTCTGGGGGTACATGTTACCAACCGCCGTAAGTGATTACAGCGATACTTTAAGGAGATACAAATCCCCTCGTCAAGCGGTGATATGTGCGATGACGCATTATGCGATATTTATGCACCCCTGTACGACCTTATTCATATATCGCTGCTATTAGATTTCCCTGTGGTCTGAATGCCACGAGGTCGAAGAACGACACGTATACCTTTGGTCCACTTAGGCAAAATTAACAGATCGCAGACCCAAGGGTTCAAGGGTCCTTTCTAATAATAACAATGTCTAATGTATTCTAACAACATTGATTAAAAAAATAAGGTTTTATATTCGAAATTTTGAATTTGATTGATAAGGTAAAGCACGATTGAGCGATTACATTAGACGCGCTACTGCTTTCGTTTACAAACTTCCGAGCAAACTTCTGATTATTCTAGACCGCTGCCGGGTTATTAACGATCCTCTCGATTCGCTCAGTCTTTAAACTCAACTCAAAACTACACAGCTAATAAATCTATATAATAAAATGCGTGCAATAGCAAGGTAAAGTTCTTAAGATGGAAGCAAAGTAAAAAGAATCTTTCGGAAGCTTTGCGGTAAGAAAGAAGAAATTATGTCGAAATCCGGAAAATTTATCGGAACACTTCTTAAACTCAGCCTTCGTTATATTAGCATATTATTTCTATAGACGCGCCCTCGGTGAAAAAGACGAGGGTGAACCTGTCGGAAAGGGGAAGAGGCACTTCGCTCCTTGACATAACGCGTGGTAGCATATCAAATATGTTGATAAATTGTCTCTTTGAGCGATGAAGAGCTGGCATCGAATTCCAGCCACCTTTCATGTGCGAACTAGGAAGACACATTTGAATATCAGAAAGAGCTGCATACTCCTATGCGTTAAAGTTACTAGTACTTCTTTTATGGGTGAAAGGACTATTTGTAGTACCAACCCAGAGAGTGAGAGTCTCTTACTTTTCCGTACTGAAGATTGCCATATTATTATTATTGCTCGAATTTGTGAAAGAGAAGTTTGGCAGAAGGGTTGCAACTTGAGCAGGATACGATTCCGTGTGAAATTCAGAATCGATAGTACGAGTAGAACATATTTAAATTTTGATAATAAAATCTCCAACATTATTTAATACGTGTTCCAATATTATAACCGTAGAATTTTTAAAAAAATATTTAGTTTTAATTCATCAATGTAATTTGAATTCTTAAAAGTTAAAAATATTTTATTATATGCAAACAATACATTTTATTGTATAAACTTGCAAAACCTTGATTTTTTCACTCAAATAAGTGTAAACTAGCTGCCAATGGAGTGTAGGGGTTTCCCAGTTTGTATGCATGTATGCTGGCTCAAAGACGAAAATGGCCAAAGAAAGAAAAAAACCACAGCACGTTCTGGCCGTTACAGAAATACCAGAATGCATTGTGGCTGTTTTGAAAACAGCCAAAAGCCAAAATAAACGTACAGAATGCGTTTTGGTTGTTTGAAAAAGGACCAGCACGTTCTGCCCCTTTTAAAATGACCAAAACCCGTTCTGATTGGCATTTTTTAAAAGGGCTGACTCGATACTGTCCTTTATAGTAATCAAATTATTTATGACGCACAGGGGGATAAACTACTTATATGGGGGGAAAACCGCCCACTTTTCAAATGCAAAAGTAATAATTATATTTATTTGTACGTGAACTATTTGAATGACATTTTCAATGAAACCTAACGTAGTTGAACTGACATTTACACTTATCACCAATACCTCGTACATTTGCAAAATATAAAACGAATCATCTGAATCTGCTGCAAGTTCTGTTTCAAAGCAAGGTTTTATATTTTGAAACTGTAGGTGGTATTGTATTGATAAAAAGTGTAAAATATTTCGGCCCCACTACGTCAAATCTACGTCGAAATGCTATTCAGATAGTTCATGCAAAACCAAATAAAATCATTACCTTTACCCAATACATTTTTTGGTCGCCATAAGAAATAAACCTGCTTTCGTGAAAATAAGTCCCAGATAAGGGAAGCTGCGAACTATTTCTATTGGCGCTTCACCGTATGTAAATTTGTAGTTTTCCTTCGCCGTTGTTTTTGAATAATTAAGATCTTGGTTTTCGATGCATTAACTGTTTAAAAATTATCACCAAAATATTCATGCAGGATACGGAGCTTTTTTACAAGTCAGCTTGAGATTCCACAAAAGATGACTCAGTGAAAAGTCCTCGAGCCCCGTGCTGAATAAAAAAGTCCTGCAAATCGCTCGTGAAGATTGGAAGTTTTGTGGGGCCTAAAACTTTGCCTTGCAAACCCCCTTCCATTTTTTTCTCAGAGAGTTTTTTTCATAGTCGCGAATGTTTCACGGAAGGGAATGCGCTTTTCAAGTTATCAAAGCAGCCAAAAATTTTGCTTCTGAGCAATCTCAGGTGAATTTAAATTATCGCGTTTAAACTAAATATATTACACACACCACCAAGGCCACCTCCAAAACCTGATTGAAACTCATTAATGGAATTTGTCTTGTTTACCCCTATTTTTAACATATTTCTCCCTTTTTCCCTTTTTGTGAATCATAAATGCCTGTGGTTCAGCCCAAGATCAAGGCACCTTCTCCGTGTCTAACACTTTATTAAAAAGGTTATCTAGATGAAGACATCATTTCTGAGGTAAAACTTGAGAAAATTGATTCGGTATTAGATCAGGGACAGGTGACTTTCTATTTCCACATTGAGAAAAGGTACGTGCTATTGCATCGCTGGTAATTCTCGAGTCTAAAATTTAATATTTGTAATCAGGTATGTCATTGAAGTATAAAACTCGAGCTGGAAATAAATCTTACAAATAGGTAAACCAGCTGAAAATATCAATGCCATTATCCTTGGCGGGGTGAAAGGGGGGGGGGGGGTTAATGCATTAACATTTTCTCAGAATTCTGATAGGTTCCTGCAGTTCGTGATACTGGAGATTAAGGATTCCTGTTATGCGGCTTTCTTGAGTGCTAACTAATGTTTATATTCCAGGGGCGTTCGTTTTTATTTCGAACTTTACATTAAATATTTACGAGGCATTAAGTTTAAGGGCAGTGCGTATTCTCAATATTTTTTACTGAAAAAGTGCTAACATTTTCTTAATTTGTTGTTAAAGAAACAATACGTGCACAATACAATGTTACGTGTTACAATGCAGTATAATGATGTCGCTTTCTTAGCCTCTCGTGCTTAAAGTTATATATTATCAAAGTTTTTTTTACAAGCATCTCTTAGGCATCTTACTCCTCAAATGTAATAAAGATGCTGCCAGACTTAATGGATTTTGTGTCGAATTTCATGTTTTTCAGCTTTTATTTATTAATAATAAACATACGTCTCTCGTCTCTGACTCTCATGTATACATAACTAGGTAAATGAAGGACAAAGAATAAGACCTTTTGATAAGTTTAATTTAACACTTCGAGATAATCAATCTATCATTCCTGCGATAAGCAGAATTAAACTCCAGGATCATCAGCTTTATACACTGAGATGTCAAGCTAACCTTCAAGTTTTGACACTTTACAAATCGTGCACTACATCATGTAGGGGGCTATCTCATGGTTAAAGCTCAAGTATAGTCAGTCTGACACTGGATGTTCTGGTTGACTAGCCATTTTTCTCCGCAAATATAAAAAAGATTTTTTAAAGATTATAAATGACCATTACTTTCGTACTATTGAATGTACTGTATAATAGTACATGTTAATTAAATTGTAATAAGCCAAGGAACCTTTATATTCTTGCATACAGTTTAGATTAGGTCAATGAAAAACCGGTCTACAAAAAGCTCAACTCCCGAGTTAAGACGGATTTAGAGCATTGCTTGCCACATCTCTTAGAGAAATCCTAACGTAAGCAGACAGGGTCACATGAAGGCTTTTCGTTGGATTGGCAGGCAAGATGTAACCTGATGTAAATAACGCGCGTAGACTGCTTTCCTTCAGCTTGTTTCTTACGCTCCAATGCGTAGCCTACCTTACTCCGCCCGTAGCAATATTGGGAGGCCACAAGAGGCTAGCAGTTCCAGAAATGACATATATTGAGGCGCCTTAACTCGAGAGTTAAGCGTAATTTAAATTTCTACGAAAAATGTAGTAAATATCTTTATAAATTCTTTTGGTCAGTTTTGAGATACAAGTCGTGAAATTATTGGCGGTGTTAGGTAACATGAAAAAAGAGAAGGTAGGAGAAAGAGGAAGGGGGAAAAAAAGATTGTTAATATAACAGGAAGTAAATATAAGGAAAATGTAAATATTGTGAATACTAGATAAGTATTAGGTGTTAACCGCCGAAGCAGAGCTTAGCAATGCGAGGCATAGAGAGAATGTAGATACTTGCATGGGAGGCGAGGCAAAGCGAGAAAGGCAAGGCGATACGAGCGAGCGCTCTTAGAGATATGATGTGGATGGCTATTAGTTTTAAAAATTAGATATAGGAAAATTCTGTAGAAAAATGCAAGTGTAAAAAAATAAATTTTGTAAGACCAGCAGGCTGGCAAATTAACGTTTATCTACCTATCTATAAAAATGTAAATATAAAATTTAATGAAGTTGTATATGCATGAAATCTTGCAATTGGAATTGTATATATTTATTTCTTATCATTTAATAGAATAGCTTAACTTTTCTATTATACTCTATTTTAAAAGCTCTTACTAACAATTTTTCCTGCCCAAGAAGAGGACTTGTTGCGCTTGCGACATGTGTAACATGTCTGGTACTTATGGCACCGTTAATCCTGCAAAATTGCATGCACCAAGATCGGTTTCCTTATTATTTCTTTGTTGCGGATCCCTATTGGAATCTAGTTTTTCACCTTATGAAAAATGAAGCTTAACGACGAATCTCGGACTTCTGGTTCCCAAAAATAAGTATTGCACGTGAAAAAATTACATAAGGACTTACTCCAGCTTTTATGATTTTCCAAAATCTGACGCCTAAGCTTTCAAATGATTCTAATTACGTAGTCATATATTCAGTTTCTGCACAGATATTTTAATTTGAAGTAAAGCATAAATTTTAAAGCTCTGATTTCAATACTCGCTTGCGATTTTTCATATGTATTTATTTAAGTCTCGAATAAGTTATACAGTCAAATAATTTGAATTTTATATTTCTCAATAGAATTTTGAATGTTGAAAAGCAAAACGGCGAGATTAAAACAAAAACAATGCCCCGTCTGGAACTAATGTGTTGAACTATGGATACTTGTTCATAGTGTAGTGTAGTTATATCCAAAAGACGATCTGACGTTCTGGCTTGTGTTAAGTGTGGCAATCTGGTGCATTTAGCCTGTGCTAATTTTTGAATCTCGAGAAAAACGTTCAAAAAAATCAAAAAAGATCAAATGGACTATGTTTGCAAGGTATCTTCTTCATTGCACACTAGTCACTCCTCTACAGTAGTTGCTGGCCATCCAAGTGGAACCCTGAGACCATTAATCGGCATGATGTTCATTGTGCAAGTACTATATCCGAGAGCCGGCTCACGCCTAACGTTTCTTCAATCTTTGTAGCACTTGGTAATTATACACTTCCCCACAGAGATGGAGATAGAGAAGAGGGGGTGGGGTCTGGGTCTATATAATTAACAGCTTGAGGGATGTAGAATTAGGAGTAAAATAACAACATTGTACTCACCAGTAACCTAAACAAAAATCTTAAAACTACGGACAATTTAACTCACTATTTACAATCAGTAGCTTTCTCTGCCAGATTATCTATAGCTCCCCTTCATACCAACCACCACACTGATCATTCTAGTAGATGGATTGACTTCATGATTGTGGATGATTTGGACAAGGCGATTTCTTCTACGCAAAACTCAATCTCATTCTTCTGAAACCATGATCTCATCAGCATCGAATACAAGTTCTCCGCTAGTCTAGCCTCTGGTGTAACTCCCCTGCCCATACGCAATCTTAAGAATATAAATGACACGGAATTTCTTCAGCACGTCTCTACTAATGACTGGAATAGTATTTGTATTGAAAAGGGTATAATTAGAAATGGTATTTGTCTGACTGCATTTTTATATTCAGCTTCTCACAAATTTTCGCCTCTCCATACTCCCACAGCAAAGAAGATGTTTGCGCCTTGGATCACTTCTTGTATCAAAGATTTGATAAAAAAAAAGAGAGAAAAAACGTAGATTGGCTAAAAGAGCAAAAAATAGTATTATTCAAGCCGAATATTATAAATGGAAAAACTAGTTTCAAAGCAAAATCCGAGATGCATACAATCAATATAACTACAATTCTTTAAAAAAAGGAATAAAAATTAAAAGATCTGGGTTCTTTCAGAACGGCTTAGACTAATTGTTTCTAAACACTTGGCTTCTGATAAAATGTTCTCCCCTGCAGATCTTATAACAGCTTTTACTACAAACTCCACTAAATTATTCTTTTCTGACATATCGCAAGGAACCCTGATTAAAAAAAAACTATTCGAGGTAAAATCGAATGCTCAAGGTTCTGATAGTTTTTCAATTGAAATGATTCGCCTTACTTTACCAGTCTTCGGCCCTTTCTGTTGCACATTTACAATGCATCTCTGCCGGTCGGAATATACTTTTCTGATGCCTGAAAAGAGTTCCTAAAATATCTAAACCCACCTCTCCCTGAGACGTCCTTTCTTTATCCATCCTATGTGATTTGTCTAAACCTTTAAAACGCATTGTCTATCAGCAGCTTACTTAACACATACAGTTAACAGGTACAGTTAACCATAATATAATATTGATTAGACTCAAATCGCTGAACCTCTCAAACATGGTTGTTAAATGGTTTGCATCGTACCTTATTAATCAATCTGCGATCCAATCCTCAAAGTACTTCTAATATGCGCTTTTTGGTATGGCCTTGAGCTCTTCCAGCGATGCGGTATTTATCTCCTCGACCGTGGCAAAAAGTCGTCCTTTCATAGGTCTTCTTAGTTTTTGGAACAGGAAAAAATATCAGAGGATCATGTCCAGTAAATACGGTGGCTGAGACATGATTAAGGTGTTTTTTTTGGCCAGAAAATCACGAACAAGCAACGACGTGTGTGCAAGTGCATTATGGTGACGCACAATCCATGATTTATTTTGCCACAAATCCTGGCGTTTTTTCGTATTCTTTCACGCAAATGACGCATAACTTTAGGGTAATATTCCTTGTTGACCGTACGACTTGCTGGTAAGAACTAATGATTTACCACGCCATTTTAACCGAAGAAAACAGCGAGAAAAACATTCAAATTTGACCGAACTTGGCGTGCTTTTTCCGGTCTTGGAGATTCAGGATATTTCCATTAAGACGCTTGAGCTTTAAGTTAGACGCCATAAGCATATACCCATATTACGTCACCAGATATGGCCCTTTTGAGCAAATCTGGATCATCATTAACGTCATACAACAGCTCCTGAGCGATGTTCATGCAAAGGTTCTTTTGGTCAAAATTCAGCAATTTCGGAAAAAATTTCGCTTTCAAACGTTTCAGACCAAAAACATGCGTAAAGATAACATGGCGTGAGCCAATCTATATGCCGAAATTTTGAGCAAATTCTCTTATAGTGATTCGACGATTCTCTACAACAATTTTCTTCACTGCTTTAACGTTTTCATCGGTTATTGACGTGATAGGGCGTCCAGGGCGGACATCGTCATTAGCATCTTCTTGGCCTTCTGTAAAGGGCTTATGCCTTTATATTTTTCAAAAACAAATTAAACATGCAAAACGGCTAATGATGACAACATATGTTAGGGACGTATGTACCAAAATAAAAAAACAAAAAATAACAAATCGAATGTGCGCAGCCCACGAAATTTGAACTCATCGTTTTTTAAACAAACCTCGTACTCTTACTGAAAAACGCAACTTGTCTAATCCAGAGAATTGTAGGCCAATAACCTGTTTGAGCGCACTATATATATACGACTTACACAGCGATCCTAAACAACCAGATTCTTAGAAGATTCGAGCCTGAGTGAAGAGATGTACGAATTATGAGGTTTGGAAAAGGGTGTGGCAGGATGCCCAGATAACCTGCTAATTGATAGAGTCGTCTGCTAAGATACAGCAGCAGATTGTCTACCGGAAAACTTTTGATTCAACCTATCATAGACTTATCATCTGTCTTTTGGAAAGCTTAAAGGTTGATCCTCACATAGTGAAATGCATAGAGGTATTGAGGCCCCTTTCTAAAACTAGATTTACCATCTCAACTGGAAAATATCGAGTGACCAAGACTAACGTCACCTTCCATAGGGGCGTATTTCAGGGCGACACCATGAGTCCACTATTTTTTTTAATCACACTTTTGTCTCTATCTTTCGAACTACGAAATTCTTCTGGTTACCTCTGTGGCAACACTAATCACCGCGAGCATAATGTCACTCATGTTTTGTATATGGATGATCTAAAGATCTATGCTTCTGGTAAGTGAAGAAAAGAGAGGTTGAAAGAACCTGCCAAGAGCTACTTGATAAGAAAATGCATGGAAACTATTACAGAAATGAAGAAGAAAAGTCCTTGTCGAAAGAGCAAAATTTGCTTTTCTCAAATCATCAGGGCTTAATTCAGATACAGAGGGTTTTAATTTCGCGTACCAGGCCGGTCTAATTTCAACTTTAGTATGGGGTCGTACCTAAATGCCGTTGACACTTTCAAGGGAGGGGGGGGGCGGGCGATCAAAATCTACAGAAAGTAACGCTAGGTTACACGTTTACACGTGTCAACGCAAGGGGACCGGGGGATCGAAATA
>JAAAKG020139184.1:0-12431 GCA_010014905.2 Druon quercuslanigerum
AATAAATGTTATAAGATGATAAAAAAGGAAGGTTTACCAAAGTATTTAGAGAAGGGATGGGGAGAGAGAAGGTGGACAAAAATAGCAAAATTTAGATTGGGAAACGAGGTAAGAGAGGGGAGGTATTGGGAAAAGCAAGAGAACAGAATGTGTAGAATATGTGAATGAGAGGAGGAAACATGAGAGAACATAT
This sequence comes from Druon quercuslanigerum, assembly GCA_010014905.2. Lineage (NCBI taxonomy): Eukaryota > Metazoa > Arthropoda > Insecta > Hymenoptera > Cynipidae > Druon > Druon quercuslanigerum. Next base: position 194 of record JAAAKG020139184.1, read on the forward strand.
AAGAAGGATGTAGAAGAGGAATGGAGGATAAAGGAAACTGGCAAGAGAATGTGGTTAAGATTGTAGGGGAGGATGGATTAGGAGAAGAATGGATGAAGGAGTTGGAGAGTGCTAGGGGAGTGAATGAGAGTGAATGAAAGATTGCATGTGAAAGAATGGTAAATTGGAGGATAAAAAAAGTGGAAGAATGAGGAAACGTAAGTCGCCTAGATTAGAAGCGTAAAGATTGTAAGTAATGGATATGTAATACCATAAGTAGATTAAGATGCGTTTGCGTTCTCATTCTCTCTCACTCGCTTGCACTGGCACTCTCGCTTTCGACCGCTTGCTCGAGTTAATGAACTAGATAGATATAAGACTTTATGTAAATAGTTGTAAATATTTGTAAATATTAAAGGTTAAATTTTCTTTTTGTTGTTTAATATGTAAGCGAAAATATTGTAAGGAATGTAAGTCATGTAAACCCTTCGGGGAAACATTATAAATAAAGAATAAGTTTTTGTCCAAAAAAGATGAATTTTCAATCCATAAAGACGGATTACCTATTTAAAAATGTTTAATTTCTGATGAAAAATATTAGATTATTTGAAAAAGTTCATTTTTTAATTAGAAATATTACTTTGACCAAAGAATTTCAATTTTTCCCTCCAAAATAACGAATTTTCTATTTAAAAAATTTTAATTTCTGACGAAAAAAATTAATTTTATCAAAAGGTTCATTTTTTAATCAGAAATATGACTTTTTAACCAAAGAATTTTAATTTTTCAATTTAAAAGGACGAATTTCCTATTCAAAGCAGTTTAATTACCGAAAAAAGATGAGTTTTAACAAAAAGTTCATTTTCAAATATGAAAGATGAATTTTTAATTAAAAAAATGAAAAATAAACTATTATAATTATTTAACACGAGCTAACGAACCGATAGTTATAATTGCATCCATGGACTTGGAGAAGCGACGAACAAAGTTCTTAGCGGGGATTCCCCAATCGCTTGGGATTCCCCCAAGTAAGTGTTTCGATATGGTAGCCTACAAGTAGTATAATCCGGTTATGGTGAGCCGGATAGAGTGTTTGTAAGAAGGTACTTTAAAAGTTGCTATGCTAAGGGCGTTGATAAGCTACATAATAACTCAAGTTTTTGGGCAAATATAAACATATCTCTCGCGATGATTTTGAGAATCAGGAGTCAAGGAATGTCAACGAATTTTTTACGATTTTCAAAGATTTTAAGTCCAGTTAGAGAGTTTTACAAGATTTATTAGATTTTATAGAACTTTTAATTATTTAAAAGGATTTAAGGCATTTAAAAAGATTTGAAGTTAGTTTAGGAGATTCCATAATTAAGGAAAATTAGAAAAATCTAGAAACGTAAAAATTTTTTAAATTACAAATAAAATTAAAAATTAAAATAAAATAATCCATAGCGTTCTCACGCCATCTTTTTAAATGCTCTAAATTAAAATTAACCTTCCTTTTCAAATACATACAAACCTTTTAATGTATAAAATGTACTGCTAATTGGATAAAATTTAAGAACTCAAATTTCCACATTTCAAGCTTAAAATTAACAACCAAGATTTATTTTATTTATTTTAATTTTTTCGTTTTAAATTCATGATTTTTAATTGTTATTCACCGTTATAATAATAATTGTAACGTTAAAACTTTAAATGTTCCACTTTGAGATTTTTAAGACTAAAGGCTTTCCATTTCAAATAAATAAGTTTCAAAATGTTTAGTTTTGAATATGCGATTCATATAGTTGCTCATTTTGAAATATTTTTGATTTAAATATTTTAAACTGATCAGGTTAAAAATTGTTTATTTTAGACTAAAACAATATGTAAATAGGATTTTAAATAGAATAAAAGCTTTTATAATTATGAATATATTAATTTTAAGTTATTCTCAACTTGAAACTAGTTTATAAAGTTTCAATCAGACATTACAATTTGCTTAATTATTAAGGCATTCGTATTGATATTTTTGAATTTTCAAAATCCAAATTTGTAAATTGTTTAACTTTGAATAGATGCAGAAGTTAATTGTAAAATAATTATTGTAAAATTTTTAACACTCGATAAAATTAATTTTTTTTTTAAATTTACTCTACACTCAGCTTATATGAAGAACTAACAATTTTTCGCTATTAATGATTTTATGTAAAATTTTGTAGGATATCCAAAGATTTTAAGGGATTGTAAAAAATTAAAAAGCTTTTAAAGAATTTTAAATATTTTAAGATATTTCTAAAGCTTCCAAAGAATTGAAAAAAATTTAAGAGAAATTTGTAGGATTGCCACATATTTTATGGGATTCCAAAGAATTTTACAACATTTAAGGTATTTTACAGGAGTTCCAAATATTTTCAATTATTTTCGGGATTAAAAAAGATTTTTATTAATTTTAAGTGATTTAAAAGAATTGCAAGAGATTCAAGAGAATTTTTTATGATTTATGAAGATTTTACGGGATTTTAAAGAATTCCATCGGCGTTAACAAATTTTACAGGAATGTCAACATTTAAAGAATTTTATAAAATTTAAAGGAAATAAAAAAATTTTAATTTCAAGGGATTTAAAAGAATTTGATAGGATTACAAAAAAATTTAAGGGGGTTTAAAGAATTAGAAATCTTTCAAAAAATCTAAAAAAAAATTTACACCGACTTTAACAGATTTCCCAGATAACTTCGTAAAATAGATTAAATAAAATGTAATTTTTAAGTACTTCAAGAAATTTTATAAGATTCGAAAGCTATAAAAAAATGTCACATATTTCTAGGAATTTATATTTCCTACCCAGAATTTAATACCATTTAATAATATGTAAATAGTAATTATTTTATTTTCAAGATAATTTCAGAGTATTGTTCAATAAATTATTCTGTGCAATTATTTTTCCTGCAGTAAATATCAGTTTTATGTAAAATTTATGTTAAAAAGGTAATCTTTTTAACTTTTTCAAAATCGATTATATACAATAAATTACAAAATTCCAAGTATCTTTTACTAATTTTCAACTGTTCAAATCCTTTATATCTTTTTAAACAATTTTTTTCAGCCTTTAAAACATAAAAATGTATTAATTTTTGGGATAAATAATACAGTTAGTGAATTTAAAGAATAGTTATAGTTCTTGTTTAACATATTTAGTAATTATTTATACCATTTTTCCCCTGTGAATCTTAAAAATTTATTATTTCGCTGGGATAAGTAATGCAATCAACGAATGTTATTAGCAATTTTTCTCTCCTAAGATATTTGAAAATTTTTTAAACAATTTTCATTTGTTTTGACAATTTCTTCATCCTGTAAATTGTAAGAATTAATGGGAAGATTAAGAAAATTATAGTTTGTTTATAAATCTCTTACACTATACATACGGTTTATTAGTTAGATTTTATTTTATCAATAAAATGGATCTAGAAATTACGAGAAATTTTAGCTACTTTAACATTCATTCTAATTTATTTACAGATAAAAAAAATAATACAAAATATCTCGTTTTTGCTCTTTGATTATTGATAGAAAAAATAAAAAATTATAAAAATTGAAAAATCCAATCCATAGACGCTCTTATCGTAGGGTTAAGGTTATTTTGAAAATTAAATTTTCGATTTAGCCCAATGTGGAGCGTCTGGGAAATCAATATTTTTTTGGGTATTATCTTTTTCAATGATGGTATTTTTCAATGTACAATGCGTAATTCAAATATATTTTACTTAAAAAATTTTCCATTTAAAATTTTTATGTTGAGGCTTAAATATTTAATTTTAGGAATTTTAAAATGCAATCCTCAGTAAACAATTTTAAACCCCATTTTTTTTAGAAAAAAATTGAGTAATTTTTAAAAAATATTAAGGTGTTTTGAAAAGGTTTAAATATAACATGCAAATTTCAAAAAGTTTCCTGAAAATCTTCCAGAATATTTTTTGAAAATTGAGTAAATATTATAGAACTTTTCTAAGTGTTCTTTAAAAATAATTTTTAAAAACGAAATATTATTATTAATTTTCCTACATACATTAAAAAAATGTTTATATTCTTTTGAAGCTTTTCACAATTCTTGAAAAGATTCTAATTTTTTGTTTAAAATCTGCCATTCAAGTTTTAAATTAAGTTTGAATCTTTTCAAAACTTTTATATATGTCTTAAAATTACTTAAATTTTGTCTACAAATAGTGAATATTCAATTGTTATTCGCAAATTTTTGCAAATTTTTAGATAATTTTTTAAAATATACAGGATCTCCTCAAAATTGTAGAAAAAATTCAATTAATTTTGACAGATATTTATAAGTTCTCAAAAAATTGCATTTCTATATTTCTCAGGATTTTGAAATAAAATTTTAAAGCTTTTCAAGGATTTTTTAACTATTTAAAATGAGAACATTTGAATTTATAATTTGAGAAGCGTTCAGTTAAAAAATGCCAATATTTTAATTTTTAATATTTCTAGCTTAGAATTGATTTTTTAGTTTAGAGATTTAAAAATAATAGCGTGGATTTACATTTTTCTCTATTGAAAAATGTTAGTACCTACCATTTTACAGGGGTTTTCTAACTGAAAAAAAGCCGGGAAATGACCGAAAATTTATTTTGTCGATGAAAACGGCTAGCCCGAATTTTCTAGAGATTAGTGTACTTGGAAAATAAAAATTGATTGTCCTGCAACATACGATATCAAGAGAGTTTCTTCCAAATAAAGATAAAAAATATGAATTCGAATATGAGCAAATAAGGATCTCTCTGAAAGAGTCGGTTGGTTTAGTCGAGTGGGCGTCAGAGTATTGAATGTTTGAGGGTGTTGCTTGGAAAAGAGTAAACTTTTCTAATAAAATTGATATAAAGACATAAGGGTTCGATGGTACATAAACTTGGGTTCAGCAAACATCAAAAAGGAAAATATTTATGTGTTTGAAAAATGGAAAATTACTCTAAAATATTTGATATCAAGGTTTCATCTTCCAAACGAGATTAGGAAAATATTAATTTCATGATTAACAACTTACAGCTTATCTGAAACAGTTGGTTGGCTTGCTCGAGTTAGGGTTAGATTATTAAAGGTCGATGGGACATCTTTGGATTCGAAGATCACCAATTACCTAAAGATCAGTGTCCTTCAAAAATAGAACACTCTTCTAAAACATTAACTATCAAAACCCTATCTTGCTAATTAGACTCTTCAAATATGAATTCCAGCATTACAACTTACAACTTATCTGAAAGAGTTGGCAGGCTTGGTTGAATGGGAATCATGTGACTAATTGTTTGTATGCGTGCCGAAGTGAAGTCTTAACAATCATTGGGATATATTTGGGTGTAAAGATCATTAAACTTCCAAATATTGGTATCCTTATAAAACAGGAAGTTACCCTTAATGATTTGATATCAAAACGCTATCTTCCAAACGGGATTAGGAAAATATTCACTTCATGATTAACAACTTACAACTTACCTGAAACAGTTGGTTAGCTTAGCCTGATAAGCATCATGCAACTGATTGTTTCTGGATGCTGAAATTAACTCTTAATAATCATTAAGATATATTTGGGTTTAAAGATTATCAAATATCCAAATATTGGTATCCTTATGAAATAGGAAATTGCCCTTAATGATTTGATAGCAAGACGCTATCTTCCAAACGAGATTAGGAAAATATTCATTCCATGATTAACAACTTACAAGTTACCTGAAACAGTTGGTTAGCTTAGCCTAATAAGCATCATGCGACTGATTGTTTTTGGATGCTGAAATTAACTCTTAATAATCAGTGGGACATATTTGGGTTTAAAGATCATCAAACATCAAAATATTGGTATCCTTATAGAATAGCAAATTGCCCTTAATGATTTGATATCAAGAAGCTAACTTCTAAAAGAGATTAGGAAAATATTCATTCCATGATTAACAACTTTAAACTTGTCTAAAACGGTTTGCTTAGCCTAATAAGCATGATGCGACTGATTGTTTGTGGATGCTGAAAATAATTCTTAATAATCATTGGGACATATTTGGGTTTAAAGATTATAAAACATCCAAAAATTGGTATTCAAATTACCCTTAATGATTTGATATCAAGACGCCACCTTCCAAACGAGATTACAAAAATATTAATTCCATGATTAACTACTTACAACTCATCTGAAACAGTTTGTTGGCTAAGCCTAATAAGCATCATGCGACTGATTGTTTTTGGATGCTGAAATTAACTCTTAATAATCAGTGGGACATATTAGGGTTTAAAGATCATCAAACATCCAAATATTGGTATCCTTATAAAATAGGAAATTTCCCTTAATGATTTGATATCAAGAAGCTACCTTCTAAAAGAGATTAGGAAAATATTTATTCCATGATTAACAACTTTAAACTTGTCTAAAACGGTTTGCTTAGCCTAATAAGCATGACGCGACTGATTTTTGTGGATGCTGAAAATAATTCTAAATAATCATTGGGACATATTTGAGTTTAAAGATTATAAAATATCCAAATATTTGTATAATTATAAAATAGGAAATTACCCTTAATGATTTGATATTAAGAAGCTACCTTCTAAAAGAGATTAGGAAAATATTTATTCCATGATTAACAACTTTAAACTTGTCTAAAACGGTTTGCTTAGCCTAATAAGCATGACGCGACTGATTTTTGTGGATGCTGAAAATAATTCCTAATAATCATTGGGACATATGTGGGTTTAAAGATTATAAAATATCCAAATATTGGTAACCTTATAAAATAGGAAATTACCCTTAATGATTTGATATCAAGACGCTACCTTCCAAACGAGATTAGGAAAATATTCATTCCATGATTAACAACTTAGAACTTATCTAAAACGGTTGGCTTAGCCTAATAAGCATCATGCGAATAATTATTTGTGGATGCTAAACATTAACTCTTAATAATCATTGGGATGTATTTGGGTTTAAAGATCATCAACAATCCTAATATTGGTATCCTTTTTAACTAGAAAATTATTCTAAAATATGATATCAAGACTATCTGTTGAGTGAGACTTTTCGAATATGAATTCCGTATTTGGCAAATTAGGATCCATCCGAAAGAATTGGTTGGTTTGGTCAAATGTTCCCCGGGGGACTGAATGTTTGTGGATGGTGAGGTTGATTGTTAGGGATCGATGGGGGTGAGGAACAGGTACAGGTTAATCGGAACGAACCCGGGATAAACTGAATGAGGTGGAGGTTGGAGAGTGATCAGGTTGTCGCCGGTGTTGCTGGTGAGATGGTGAGCGGTGAGTTTTGGGGAGGGAAACAGGGAAGCAGTGGCTGATGGGTGGGAGGAGGAAAAGAGGGATTTGACCCTGCTTGTGCACCTGGATAGGAGGATGTAATCAATACCACAGAAAGCGCGCGCTGCGCCATACCAGGCTCGCCTCTTATCCGTTACCTACCAATAGTCGAATAAAAGCATACAGGGGTAGCGAATTCTCTTTTTGTTTTAGTGCCACTCGAGTGCACTTGGAAAAAAACAGAGAAGTGCATTTTGACCCAACTCCAATTCAGACACGGTGTTCATAGATTTCAAGAGTATAAATAGCACTTGGTACAATTCATCACTTCGGGAAATGGTGCTCGATATTTATAGATGTCATTTTTCAGCATTTTGAGGAGTCTTCGAGAATGTGAAATGTGTACAGCAATGTTTAACATTTTTTTAAAATATGAATTGAAACTAATCAGATTGAAGGTTTAATTAAATCATTTGCGAAGTTGGTTGGTATTTTCTGCAATTAAATCACCTACTGAAAATCGAATTTAACGTTACGGACTCATTTGAGGGAATCACTGGAATGTCAATTCAGAATCAAAGCTGTAGGGACTGTAAATGAGGCATTCGTGCCTTTGAGAGTGACACGAATCCCATATTACAACGATGGCTTCGGCCTTCGCACATCATTCCCTATACGAATGGTCTTTTGCTGTTACGAGTCATAAAATAATGTTATTAGAAGATTAAAGCAGAGAACTTGAGACCATTTTAGTAAGTCTATTTGACAGTAATAATTGCACTTAATTTATAGTTTCCTCGAGAGTGGATAACAAAGGAGTTACTAAGGTGGCCTGAGATTGCTAACATATAAGTGGTGCCCTGAGAAACATCATAAATTTATAAAAATGTTTTATTTTATTAACAATAGGTAATGTATAAAAATGTTTAAGGAATTAATGCAAAAAGCAGACAAAATAGAAAAGGAAGGTTTCCTTTAGACCAATAATACTCTCATATGGAAGTTTATAAAAACAGCAATTCAGGGAGAATAAACTTTGTTCAGAAAAAAACTGTGAATTCCCTTATTATCATTAAAATCGCTTGAAATTTCATTAGAATGCTTTGCTACATTTAGAATTTTTTTAAATGCATTAAAATTATTGAATTCGTTATTTAACTTTAGAAATCTGTAGAAATTTAAAATCCCTTGAAAATAAAACAAATTAAATTTATTCCCTGGTATTCTATAGAAATCCCTTAAATCTCGTGAAATTCTTTTAAACCTCTTCAAATTCTTGGAAATCCTTTTTAAAAAAATTGGAATCTTTTAATATAGCTCAAAATTTGTACAACCTTTTTAAAAAATTTTTATTCTTTAATATCACTTGAAATTGCTAAAATCAGTAAAAATGTCTGTAAGTAAAATATATTTTGTATTTTGTTTGTATGGCAATCGAAATTTTCTTCAAATTAAATTAAATTGTACGTATTCATTAGAATTCTTTTCAAAAGTACAAATCTCTAGAAATCTCGGGAGACTTAATAAAATATTTTAAAAATTATCTAAATTATGTTAGGAATTCACTAAAATTTTATTTTAAATACTTTTGATTTTTAAATCTTGGGAAACCCTACAACATTTTTTGAAATCCTTTGCAGTTAAAACTTTTTTTTAATTTTAAAATTGTTTGCAAGCTATTAAAATATTTAAAAATCTAAAGAATCTATTTAAATTCTTTAACTTCTATGGAATAATTGGAAGTTGCATAAAACACTTTAAATTTAAAGAAATTCTTTGATATCCCTCAACATTTTTCAATCTCTTAAAAACTCTTTGAAATTTATTAAAAATTCTAAGAACTTTTTAAAAAGTTATTTAAAAAGTTATATTTTTTGTTCTGGAATTCACCTACTTAAACAAAAAATAATTCGTTTTTGGTTTGAAAATTCATCTCCTTGTTTGAAAAATTAACTATTCAATTTTTTGAAAAATTCATTTGGATTAAAAATGCAACTTTATGGGTCCAAATTAATCTGTTTTATTTCAGAATAAAAGAAATTTGTAGAAAATTAAACTATTCCGTTAAAAATTTACTTTTTGTTATAAATCGAAGTTTTTAAAATTACATTTTAACTTTTAGGCAAAAAAATTAATTTCTTTTTAAAGCATAATTTTAGGTTGAAATATCAACTGTTTTGTGTATTATTTGTCTTTTTGGCTTTGAAATTAAATAATTTTCTTGAGAAGAAATATAGTGTTTGTCAAAAATTTATACTATTTTTAGATTTAGCTCCTTGTTTAAAAACTTAACTATTCCATTTTTAGAAAATTAATTTTCTGGGAAAAATAATTTTCGAATTAAACCCTATTGTTGGAAATTCGTTGTTTTATGATTCATTTTAGTTGAAAATTTAGTTTTATTTAAATATATCCATTTTAATGAAATATTCTCTTCATTTTGGGTTAAAATATCATTTTTAAATAATATAAAAAATTCTTCCTTCTTGGTAGAAAATTAATCTCTTTAGATGAAAATTTATCCCTTTTTTTAAAATGCCACTGTTTGATTTTAAATTAACATGATTTGGTTTTGGATTCAACAATGTGGTAGAAAAATAAATTACTCGGTTGAAAATAAACTTTTTTTGTTATAAATTTCCATATAACGGTTTAAACTTGCCTATTTGGTGAAAAATATAAACTATTTTTATGAAAATATAAACTGTTTTTATAAAAATGTAACTTTTTGGTAGAAAATTAACAACTTTTTAAATAAAAAATCAAGCTTTTTGGATAAGAATTCAATCGTTTTGTAGATAATTCGTAATCTTGGATGTAGAATTTAACAATTTTGTTGAAAATTCATTATTTTTGTTGAAAATTTGTGTTCTTCATAGGAAGTTAATATTTTTTTTTGGAAAACCCATCTTTTTAATTAAAAATTTAACTATTTAGTTGAAAAATGATCTCTTTTAGTTGAAAATTTAACTACTTGGGTGCAAGTTGAACCAGTACGTCAAAAATTCATATTTTTTTAAGATTCACCTCTTTGGTTTAAAATAAAAAAATTTTGTTTAAAATTCCTGCAATTCTTTTTATTAAAAATTAATTATATTATCTAAAAATTACACTATTTAATTTTTTGTAAGAAATTTATTCTTTACAAGTTGAAAATTTATCCGCTTGGTGGAAAAATAAATCTTTCGGTTGAAAATAACTTTTTTTGTTAAAAATTTCCACATTAGGGTTTAAACTTGCCTATTTGGTTAAAAATATAAACTATTTTAATAAAATATAAACTTTTTTTTTAAATTTAACTTTTTGGTAGAAAATTAACTTTTTGAATAAAAAGTCATATTTTTCGGATAAGTATTCAACTGTTTTGTAGATAATTCGTAATCTTGGATTTAGAATTTAACAATTTTGTTGAAAATCCATTAATTTTGTTGAAAAATTGTGTTTTTTATAGAAAATTAATCTTTTTGTTAGAGAATCCATATTTTTAATTAAAAATTGAACTATTTGGTTTAAAATTGATCTCTTTTAGATGGAAATTTACTACTTGGTTGCAAGTGAAATCAGTTTGTCAAAAATTCATATTTTTTTAAGATTCACCTCTTTGGTTTAAAATTAAAAATGTCTGTTTAAAATTCCTTTAATTCCTTTCATTGAAAATAAATTATTTTATCTGAAAATTACACTTCATCATTTTTTGTTAGAAATTTATTCTTTAAAAGTTAAAAATTTATCTGCTTTTGGAAAAAGTAATAATTCGGTTGAAAATGAACTTTTTTGTTAAAGATTACCATATTTTTGGTTTAAACTTGTCTATTTGTTTACAAATATAAACTATTTTTATGGAAATTTACATTTTTGGTAGAAAATTAACTTTTTCTTTAAAAAATTAAACTTTCCGGTTAAGAATTTAACCCTTTTGTAGAACATGCGTACTCTTGGCTTAGGGATTTAACAATTTTGCTATAAATTGATTTTTTAGTTCAAAATTTGTGTTTTTTGATAGAAAATTAATGTTTTCTAGAAAAATCATTTCTTGGAATCAAAATTCGAATTTGCTTAAAAATGTATCTTTTTCAATTAAAAATTAATTAATTCGTTCAAAGTTAAACCAGTTTGCTGAAAATTCATATTGTTTGAAAATTCACATGTTCGATTTCCATTTTTCTGGTAAATATTCGTTTTTTTGTTGTTAAAATTTAATTTTTTATCTGAAAATTGAAATTATACATTTTTGGTTAGAAAATTGTCCTTCGCAAATTAAAAATATCTCAACTTTTTAGAAAATTTTGGTTTTTTTAAAAACATTATACTTTCTAGTTAAGAATTCAATTTGTAAAGGATAAATAACTAACCAAAAATGTATAATTGCAAGTTTCAGATAAAAAACTAATTTTTAACACAAAAAAACGAATATTTGACAGAAAATTTGAAATCGAACATGTAAATGTTAAAAAAATATGAATTTTTAGCAAAACAGTTTAAAAGAATCTATTGTTTAAAAAATTATTTTTTTTAAACATTATACTTTCCGGTTAAGAGTTCAACCGTTTTGTAGAACATTCGTACTCTTGGCTTTAGGAATTAACATTTTTGTTATAAATTAATTTTTTTGTTCAAAAATTGTGTTTTTGATAGAAAATAAAATTTTGCATAGGGAAAATCATTTTTCCGAATCAAAATTTAACCATTTTCTTGAAAATGTATCCTTTTCAGTTAAAAAATTAATTACATCGTTCAAAGTTAAACGAGTTTGCTAAAGATTCATTTTTTTTTTTAATTCAGACGTTTGATTTCAAATTTTCTGTTAAATATTCGTTTTTTTTGTTAAAAATGAATTTTTTGTCTTTTTTTGGAAAATTGAGGTTTTTTTAAATTCGCCTTTTTTTAGAAAATTAATGTAATTTGTTAAAAATTTAATACGACTTTTAACTGGAACATATTACGAAAATAAATTGGTTAATATCGTATTTTTTTCGTGAAAA
>JAAAKG020139185.1:0-12431 GCA_010014905.2 Druon quercuslanigerum
CGACCGGGTGGGGCTCACTGAACGCGTTCAGCGGTGGCTGACCGTCGTTTCACGCGCTTTTGATGTTGAGAACGCTGGATGATGTTTAGCGCGTGTTACAAAGTATAACAACATGTTTCTAATTAGAAGAAGAAAGATTTGCGTTGAGACAACAAAGTTGGGGAAAGAATAAGAATACGGGGAGAGGTAGGGCAAGATTGAAAACGAAAGGATGCAGACTTTAGAGACAAGATGAGAAAAGACGAAAGAGCCTAATAAACTGGTAGCATCGTTGAAAAGAAGAAAATTGTTAATCAAAATCCTACAGCTGGAGTTTGGATTTGGAGAGAATGGGAATGAGGAGATGGAAAGGGTAAGACAAATTGAAAGAATAGAAAGAAAAGAGAAGGATCAAAGACAAAGAAGTGGTGTCGTTGTGGATTTTACAACGCAAAAGAATCGATCTTAATTATAAATTAAAAAGATTTCTAGCACCTCAGGGTTCGCACGATACTCCACGGCTGAGTTTGAATAGTTGCGCCATCGCCTGCCATTTTGCCTCGCTGCCAACCTAAACCTGTTACTTCTGAAATTACATCATTGTTGGGATGCCGGGAGCTCGAATTGGTCAAGAAAAGCGTCAAGGTCCTACAAACTCCTCTACCTGGCGTAGAACTCAACAAGGATTCTGAATTTAAGAACATTTCATTGTTGTACATTTATCTTAGTTCTACAGCCCAGGCCCGTATGCTATATTATGCCGCATTGATAATATCACAAGATTTCTTTCAACGGTTTAGGTAGTAATATTTTACTGAGTGTAAGAACTGTTCCTTAGGTAGTAATAAAAAGGCTAATATATAAATTGGTTATTAGAATTTAAATCCTATGGCGATAGTAGCGCTCCAAATATTTTTAAACCAATCATAGTCGAGCCTCCCTCATCCAGTCTATTGGAAGTGACTAGGGCTGCGACCAATTAGGACCTCGCGTTAAGTTCGAGGAGAATAGCAATCTGAAGAGCGAAGTCTAAGTCGGAGACTCGCTCTCTTTTCATTGTGAACTCTGAGGAGTGCGGTCGAGTGCTTGATCTTGTTAGTTTTTTTTGTTGTGCCTGAGCCAATATAGTCTCAATCGTCCTCGTGGAGAAGAAGATCCTGTCGAACCTTCACCATTGCCGTCGAGTTAATCCGGTATGTTCCGAATAATATTCAATCACGCAAAACCTCTGACTTTATTTAAAAATGTCTGAGATAAGTGGCCATGTTGTTTTTGCGTATTTCTAACCCTGAAAGTTCCATTAAGTTCTAATTTATGAATGATTGAGAAAGTCCATAAATGTATTGTCGTTGGCCAAGAAAGCTCTAGTTTTTTTTTGTAAAATCGTATCATGAGTAATGATTATTTGTGTAATATGTGATATTATGTCGGATTTACATATTTTTACCCATTTTCTTATCGCACTCCAAAACTGAATCCCCCCTATAGTCGCCTAACCCCGATATTACATAAGCTGAATGAAGCAAATCACCCATTATATATTTTTTTGAATATAGTGTAGCTGAATCCCCTTTCCAATGATGTTAATATAAATAGTTCTAACCCTAACCCCAAATTGTTGAGCACTTGGAGTATCGAGAAAAGAATTAATCTAAGTTAATCTTATGGATTATGAGACTGTAATTTAAAGTTATCTTTCAGAAAATGTGTATTATATGAAAGAATTTTAGTAATAGTATTCAACTAAATTTTGAATTGTGACAGACGATCTAAACGTGTTGTAAGTGATGTTTTGAAAAAAAATAATCTGTTTAAATTTTGCAATAAACCATTTTTAGTTGATTTTACTTACTTTGAACAGTCTGGTTATTATTAATAATAGTAAGTAAACCTTTTCCTATTGCAAGTCACGCTCTCTACCGATATCTCCTTCTTTTGAATTGAGCCAGCGGGAAAATACTATAGGAGCTCGAATACCGGTACACCCTAACCTCAAAATGTCATTTGCTTAGTTTAGTTGAATTTAGAATTTAAAAATTAGAATTCTAACTTTGTTGGTTTTATTTTAAGATTTGTCTCGGTTAATTTATTTCGGTCATTTTCTCTGACCCATGAAAGGTCTGGCGCCCGACTTTATTTTGGTAGAATAAAATTATCTTGAGGTTACGGTGCCGAAGGTATATTATTTCTTTCTTTATATGAAAGAGAATAATATTACACAGGAAAGTGATCAAATTTCTATGGTTAGAGGCATAGGAACTGAAAAAAGATGCTAAAGCAGAGATAGATGAAATACACCGTTTACGATCGACACAACTTTTGACGATCCTAAATTTGGTTTGACAAGAAACTTATGACAATTTTCTTCAAAATTGTATTTATTGATAAACTTTAATATTTTTTGCTGTCATGTTTTGGTATAATAAATAATTTGAAAGTAGCATATGGGTCTAGGGTGCGCGACTGTTGGCTCTCATGCTCTGCCTATTTACACAAAATTGTTAAAACTAAAGGTCAAAGCATCAACAAACAGTTTTAAGGAGATTGTGAACTCTCTTTTTTTTAAACTCCTTTAGCTTTAAAGAACACATTCTCATCACGTATCTCGTGACCCATGCTTTTTCATTTAAAATTTCTACCGCATCGTGTTCTACATTGCAATCGTGGTGCCCTATTGCTAAATTTCCTAATAATTGACAAAAAGAGTCTCTCAAAGCATCTAGGGTGAAAAGTTTAGTCCGAAAAGTCCCAGGAAATTTCGATTTTCTCTAAAGTATTACATTTTTACAACGTGCATTATGAAATTTTTCGAATAAGAAAAAGAGCAGTTATTTAATTAAATATTACAAACTAAACACAAAACTAAATTTTTGAATGTTACAATTTTAATTATTCTATTTAAGCAAAACTTAATTGTTCTATTTCACCAAATTTAATTTGTTAGACAAATTGTTGAATTTCAAAGTATAAATAATAATTAAGTTATAAATATATTTAAAAGATTTGGATAAAATCAAAATTAATTTAATATTTGAAAGATAATTGATTTTTATTAAGACAATTAGATGCAGCTTTCTCTTACGAATCTAACGATACAAAAAACTCATTTTTCATAAAAATTTCACTTACGTATCTTTTTAGTTTGATTTTTTGGAGATTTTAAACACAAAATTTCGAAGCTTTTTAAGAATTTTGATAGGATTCTGAAAAGTAAAAAAACATTTCGTAGAAAAATTTAAAATTATTATTTATTTTAATAAACTATCTTTACAAAAATATTTATCAAACTCTAGAAAGATTTAAAAAATTTTCAAAAATGAGTGTGAATGATTTTAGGACAATTTCTTTAATTTCGCTAAATAAAAAAAATTAATTTCAAAATATCTAATTTTTTACCAATTTTTATTGGAACTGAAATTTATCCAGAATCAGAATAAATCTCAAAAAAAAAAATTTGTAAAGGAACAAAATTGTGAATTGGAACATGATATTTGTCTAAAGAATTATAATTTTAAGTTATAGCAAGGAATTTTCAAATTTTAACCAATTCTGAGTTGAAACTGGCATGTATCCAAATGAATTTTAAATTGTCTTGGAAATGGAAATTTAAAAATTTAAATAAATTCCATGATGGAGTAGGTAATTTTTGTAAAGAACGAATTCTAATTCTTAGTTAAAACGAAAAATTTTCGAAAAGTATTAAAATTCCGGATTTTAACCAAGAGTTTTCAATTTTTAATCAAATTTAATTTGGAACTGGAACTCAAGAAGAAGATAACAGTTCTGAATTTAAAAATGAATTTTTAAAACAAAATTATAATTCTTGGATGATATATCTGGATTTTTACAAAAAAATCTATTTCTTACAATTGGTTGAAATGGAGAATTTTCTAAAAGAATAAAGATTCTAGATTTAAATAGGCAGTTTTTTGATAAGAATGAAAATTGGGAATTTTTAATTTTTAACTAATTCTAAGCTAGAATTTGATTTTAAAATTCCTTAGAGTGGTGCAATTTTAAGGATTTGTTAATTCTTTAAATGATTCTTCAATGTACAGCATTAAAAATGATAGCGTGGATTTACGTTATTGCAACTGAATCTCAATCTTTAAGGTGCATTTAATAAAAAAAATTTCCGTTGATAAGTGTTAGAAGCTTTGATTTTTTACGTCTAATTTATTACAGTTTAGTTTTTATTACTTCGAATGGAATCATTTTTGGATTTAGTAATCGCTGGGAGATTATATTGACCCTCAATAATAAATTTTGCAGAAATTGTTGATGTAAGTTGTTGGTTTTAAGGTTAGGTGAATTAAAACTATTTAGGTTGTTTCAAACGTTTCGTCACACAATGGTGGCCTTCGTTAGTGAGTTTTATTAAATCTGTGAAAAATACATGATATCTTGTAGGTACGCAGTTTTACATTTGATTTAATTTTATTAATAACTATTGATAAATCTTGCAGTAATCCTAGAACATTGTTTTATTTTAGCGAAGTACAAAAATTCTTAGTTTGTTATTTTAAAAAAATGTATTTTTTTATTCGTAAAAAATTTAACCCAGTTTATTATGGCAGAGAAATAATGTTATATTATCAAAAATGTTGTAGTTGACAATAATTTTTAAAGTATTTTTTAAAGTGCAGGTTATTATTTAATCACAGTATTGAGACGTAATACGTTAAAAATATTGACATTGGCGACAGACGCAGCTAAGTGCTAAATATCGCTGTTGTAAAGTTACAAAGTTGAGATAAAAAAAACTTATAACCTTATAAGAATTTGTACCCATTATTTGGCATCATGACGTGTTTATGGTTTTTTTTCTCCCCAAGAGAGAATTGCAAAATGTGCGCGTCTACGTTCCCTAAAAACTGAATGAAAACTGTGGGGTTTGTCAGCTATTAAGGGTCTCATATGCAAGAGGGTAGTGGGAGGAAAATTTGTTATGCCCCAGAGTTTATGTTGCAACCAGAAAAGCCACTACCTTAGGCGACAGTGTAGTAAGAGGCAATAAAATTTGAAAGAAACCACTTATAGATAGTGTTCGATTTTTTAAATATCATTTCGAAATTTGCCCATTTGACGAAATACATGATCTATTGATCAAAGAATTTGAAATCTTTTGAAATAATCCAGGTCTTGTAGAAAATCTAGATAATTTTCTATCAGTAACTGTAAGCGATTCCCAGTTGAGATTTTCAGGTGTTAGTTTGGCAGCAAAGTCTTATGGCGGAAATAGCGGGATAATTCAAATGATAAAGTGAATGTTATAGTATGAGTAGCGAGTTAGCTGTGTCTTTCCGGTTTCCCAATGATTCTCTACCTCCAGCGACATCCACGATGATGATGTTGTCTCCACTAGAAGGTTTACTGCTAGGAAAATAACAATTAGGTACGAATAAGCGCAATTATACCAACAGCCATCCGTGACTCTGAATCCTTTATGACTGTCCTCAATATAAATACCAGTAGCCAATCTCTTTGCGAGGATACTAAGATATCTTTGCCCTATCACCGATGGAATTGAAAATTTTCAAAACAGACAAATGCCGTCCCTGCCGCAATTTTTCTTAAAATATGTATTTCTTCAAATTCTTTATTGTTGATCGGGGACCGTAGGACCCTTTTCATTTTCAGCAGATTCTTAAACGATTGCTCCCAAGTGAAAGCTTGAGTTAAGACAGTCCTTTAAGGCTTCCATCACATCTCCTGGAGCCTGGATGATGTTCGAGGTGCTGTATAAGATGTTGTCTACACTCCTCTTCTGAATCATCGTCCAACAACTTTGAGCCCTAGCATACTAACCTCTACGTTCTTTCCTTCTGCACGTTTAAATAGATGTCAATCTCGTTCGGGGTCGCTCTCGATCATTAAAGAAATTCAGAAGTGGATCAATCGCTTGCTCTTCTTCTGCCTCATCATGTGGATCGACAATAAGTGATCAGCTACACTGGCGTCTCAATGGTGTGCGACTTTCGCAACCTTCTTCTCTTTCTTCAATTATCATTGCCACCGTCTGCTAATCTGCATCCATTTTTATATGGTTCCTTAGGGATTCCTTTATTCAATCACTAAACTCGGCGTAGTAAGTTACGTTGACATTAAATGTACGTCCATCTCTTCCATTCTGCACCAATAGTTTGTCCTGTCTTCTGGTCAAAATTGTTGTTTCATCCTCCGTTCAGGTTTGGTGTACATTTTAGGTGTTAGTTTTGTCATCCAGTAATTCTGGGTGCATATGCCTTATGTTTTATTCAAGGCCAATCTGTATTCGAAAAACTTGGTCACAACCAGGAAATTCGCAACTCAGGCCGTTTAACTGCGCATGCATGAATTTTTTCAAGTTGACATTCAGAGCACTAGACCGTTTGACTCAAGGATTTTTTTTGATATAATCTTTTTTCTTTAAATCGAAGAAGCAATGCCAAAAGTATTTCTTAAAAAGAAGTTTAAATTATAGCTTCACTTTGCACAGAGTGTAAGCGGTCATTATTTTTTTGCAAGTAGATTAGAAACTGGTCAAAATATGTTAAGTGCATATACCGTAGTCGTTGTAACATAAATTAGCTACTTCAATCCTATGTTTCAAAGATATTAGAATTTCTTAAGTCAGTTTCAGGGAAAAATATCTTGAATAATTTCATTAGGAGTGATCTCCAAATTTCCAATTAGTTTGCATGATTTAGAACAACGCATACCATTGTTGCCTAGATTTGATAAAATGTTGTAGAAATTTTCAAAGCTATTTCTAAATTTAAGGTTTTTCCAGACTACCAATATATCAACGGTTTACTATCATCATTATTAATTATTGTCCGATTTAAACTTTTTTTTAAGTAAAAGGTAATAAAATTGCCCACCGAACTGCGTAAGGCAATTTTTACCTTTTTCTTTAATTTTATATTGACCGGTTTTAAAAAAGATGCTTTCATTTAATTAAAATTTCTAGAAAACTGGAATCTGCTATCCAAAAGAGATATCCTATAGCAATACAAAAGTTAAAAAATTTATCAAATTAGTTATAAATAAATAAATGAATGAAAATGATTACGCGGGGATTGGCGGTAATTCTTAATTTGATTCGCACTAAATTAAAACAGTTTATGGACAAAAATAGTTTTTTAGTTATATTAATAAAAGTTAATAATTTCATAATTATAAAATTATAAAATTTTCTGAAATAAATAAAATGTACATTAATAGCTAAGAGGTGTTTTAAAGCTGTATGTAATTCCAGGGATGATAAAGATTCAAATAAAATTTGTATTCTATTCCCCCAAAACATACAAACACGTTGGCCGTGGACAGAATCTATTTAACACACACTATTTAATTTTTTTTTCTTCAGAATTATTATTTTATAGTAATATATGGAAGCCATTTAGAGCCATTTATACTTTCAAATTTATGTTTAGAAACCATTTTTACTTTTTTTTTTAAATTGCCTAATATTGGTAGTTTGAATTTTCCCGCGAAGAATGACGTCAGAAAGATATAGCCATTCCATGCGTTTGGCGAAAAATACCGCGAACGGGAACAATATTCAAACCTTATTACGAAAAAAACCTGTTTCTTATTCAATAAAAATTCTTTCTTTTTGAAATATAATAATGTGTTATTAAAAATGGTTATTTAACTTGTTTTATACAACATCCGCATTTTAAACAATTTTTAATTTTTATTTGGTGGCCAAATATCATACTAAGGTTTTATCTTCAAGTAAAATGTGATCGATTACATTAAAAAAAAAACTTTATTTCTTGCAACAAAAATACCTGATATGCATATTTCTTTATAGAAATTGCTTTTAAAATAACAAATTAATTAATGAATTTGATCATTTCACAAAAGAAACTTTTTTTGTTGATAAATTGTTCAAATGTTGTTCGAAAAAAGTGACCAATCGCTACCAAACGCCAGGAAACAATTTTCATTTATTTATTTGTGTCTAACAAATTAAATAAATTTCTTTAAATTTGCATTGCTGCTAATGTTTTTTTTTTTGATAGTTGCTTTCAGTTTTCAAATCATTTTTGATTATAACAGAGCATTTTTCAAAAGCCGGTAAACTTCAAAAGTCAAAGAAAAGTTTTCATGAAAATCGGCTATAATTTGTTAATTACAAATTCGTTGAGCCAAATTCAGACGTATTAAACAATATAAAAATGCTTATTTAACAAAATTAATTCCGACAATTCTTAGTTTTATATTTTCAAAAAAAGTTTGGATTTTTTTGTTTTTAAAAATCGTACTCTCTCAATAAACAGCTTCTTGACAATCCCCTTAAATATTTAATAAAATTTTGAAGGAATCGTATGAGATTGAGCAAAATCTTTTTTTTCCCTTTTTAAACCATAGAATATGAAATAGGGCTTTCACACTATGAGAGTAAAAAATAAAAAAATAAATTTTGTGTCAATTATAGAAATATTAAATATTTACTATTTCGTCATACCTATTATCAGAGAGAATTATTGAATCATATTTCGAAACTGCGGAGAGTAACGTTTGCTCAGCTGGACAATTAAATTGTGCTGAGATAAAATTCTCGAGAATTATAATCTATCTAATATTTAAATTATAAAGTGATCTAACATTTTAAAGATAAATTAACGTTACTATTTCTTGAGTTTATTATTTTTAATTAATTTGAATTTTAGTTTTACATTCTTTTTTCCTTTGATTTCAATTTCATAACTTTGTGAAAATAATTTTTAATAAATATACATTGTAAGTTCATTTAAATATTTATTTAATCTTTGCAAATCCTGTATTACATTTTATTTGCAACATAAAACTATAATTCATTTAGTTTGTAATTTAGTTTGTAATTTTTGTAATTAAATTTAAAAAAAAACTAATAGTTGCACAAAAAAAATAAAAAATACCCTTGGGTTCGTCTCCGAAAAATCGTGATACAGTTTTTTTTTCAACTGTTTTTTAAACAATTGCATAACTTTTTGTAATTCTGAAAATATTATAAACAATAAAATTTTTGTATTGCGAAATTTACAAAATTCCTTTCAAAAATATCTCAATGACGTTTTTTTTTTACTACTTTTTTAACAATTACTTAAGTAATTTTTTTTAATAATGGTCTTAACAACAAAATAAAAAGAACCCTATATTCGTCTCTGAAAAATCTCAAAGAAGTTTTTTTTTTGTTTAAACAATGGAAAAAAAGTTAGATTACTTTTTGTAGTTCATCAATTATTATAAAAAAATTATTTTTGGAAAAAATAGAAAAACCATTGCATTTCTTTCCGAAATATGTCGATGCGGTTTTTTTGCTCTTAAACAATTTTTGAACATTTTTTTGGAAACTAATTTATAGGCGTTTTTATTTTTTTGATACGACTATTAGTTTTTCATAAATAATTACATAAGGTGTAGATAAGGTATATATAAATTCCCATAAGAAATGTCTTGATCTCTATTTTAATCAAAAAAGAGGAAACTCATTTAAAAAAAAAATCTCAAAAACAAAAAGACAAATTTTCAATAAATAAAGATTTTTCAGTCATGAAAAAAACAAAATTTATCTAAATTTTAAACCCTCAAATTTATTCTAAACGGAAAATTTTTTTAAAAGAAATAGTTGAATTTTCAAAGTAAACAGCTAAAAATTTTTGAGTTTAAAGACAAAACGAAACTGATGAATTTTTACCAAACAAAAATAAAATTTAAAAACAAGAAAATTTTTTAGATAAACAAGAAAAATATTTAAATAAAAAATATCAATATTGAAAATGGAAAAAACATTTTTCGTTGAAAAATTAATTTTAAACCAAGAAAAGGCTTCTCCAGTCAACAGTTAAAAAAAAGAAAAAAAGAATTTTTTTACATAAACAGATAAATTTTTGAATAATAAATAAATTAAAAGACAGCTGTAGAATTTTCAGTAAAAATTATTTCAGTTGACTTTTCACGATCAAAATCTGAATTTTAAAGGAAGAAATAAGTAGCTACAAAAAAGTACAATTCTAATTCAAAAAATAAAAATATTTAACAATTTTTCTACAAAAATGATTAAGTTTCTCTTAAAGCAGGTGAATTTTTATTTAAAAATGAAAACAATTTTTCAAAACAGTAGTTAAATTTTCGTCCAGCTGACTCTTCAAGATAAAAATATAAATTTTATAAACAAAAATAAGTTTATTTGAAAAAAAATTGATAACTGTTAGATGCATTTTTATCAAAGAAAGGCAAACAAATATTTTAGTTAAAAAATAGATTTTTTTAAATAGTGCCATTTTCACCAAGCAAATATTTCAATTCCGTTTTTAACGCTTAAGTACCAAAATTTAACAAAATGTAAATTTTGTATTAAATAGCTAAATTTTTAACAAAACAGTTTGATTTTAATCGGAGAAAGATATAATTTCTGCTAAAGCTGGTGAATTAAAATAAAACGACACACTTTTAAAAAAATATTTCAATTTTCAACCAAAAATTTTCATTTTTATTGCAGCAAGATAATATATTTTTTCTAAAACATTTGAAATTTAAAAAAATAGTTAAACTTTTACCCAAAGAACATTCCAGTTTACTGTGCAATATAAAAATAAGAACTAAAAACTATAAGTTAATTTTCTGCTAAATAGTCGAAGTTTTAACCAAAAAGTTTTACTTTTTAAGAAGGTTTTCCAATTTGAATTGTTTAAATTTATTGATTTATTTTAAACAAACAATTTCTTTTCTGCAATAAAATGTGGTTTTTTAACAAAATGTTTTAATTTTTAATAAATTACTAAAATTTTTAACATAATAGTTGAATAATCAACCTAAAAAAATTTCCAGAAAAAAAAGTGTGATGTTTATATTTCCTTCTAAAACGAGTAAATTTTTACATCACAAAATTAATTTTAAAACTAAAAAGACGAATTTTTAGCAAATAGAGATTTTTACCCAAGAATATTTAAAAACATTTAAAAACATTACAATGGTTTACAAAATTTCTCAAAACTTTCCAGAAAGATTTTAAGACAAATAATCATAGAAGTTAGTAATATAGAGATTAATAAACAGCAATTTCAAATTTGAATTTGCAAAAACAACAAATTATGTTTTTAATTAAAATAGGAAAGGAATTAAACAGTAAAAAAAATGACATTTAAAAATTGGAAGGAGTATAGAAGATACAGAATATACATAAGATATTTGTGAAAAGTAGTTTAATTTTTTACTAAAAAATATGAATTTTCAATTAAGAAGGGTGACTCTCCTCCCAATTACCAAATAATGCTATAGTTGATATATAAACAATAAAGAATTTTAATTGTGTGTAAAAAAGATTTTTATATTGAAAGGACATTCATTTGAAACAAAGAGAAACATTAATTAACTATCATTAATTTATTTTAAATATTTTTAATTCTATTTTATATTTTCTCATCCAATAGACACATTCTGTTAAACAATTAATTGTATTTAGTAATTTCGTTAATTTACATTCGACATTTCTGAAATTTGCATGATAAAATTATATTTACGAAAAAAGAATGCTAACATTGTAATTCTCGCTCACGACATTTTAATACCTATAGATTTGGCAGTGTGGTATTCGGAAATGAGCAGATTCTCAAGGTCCATGATTTTACCAACAAAAATGTAAGGAAAAAGAAAAAAATGTTACGAAACGCTTTGCCGCGTATTAATTCCATTCATAAACGCGTCATATTGTGAAGAAAGACCCAATCGCTTCGGTTATAATTGCAGACATTTTCGAAAAATCAGTTCATTGTCTGCAGAAAAATGAAAATTTGTGTGTGTACTCTGCCGCTTTTTGCATTGATGATATTTCTTAATTCTATTGGTAAGTATATTATAATATCAATTTAAATATATTTTATATATTCTACAACCAGATATCAAGAATATTCTAAAGTTTCGGTTTTTATGTATCATATAATTCGAATCAGACAAAGCATATACTACCAGTGAATAGATATCTGTTTATAAATTATTTGTTAAATATAATATACTTTACTTAAATGCAATAGCACGTGGGCCTTCACGTGAGCGTCCACGTCAACGTTTTCACACGAAATTCCAACATGATTCAAAAATTTACTATGTTTTAAAAATTTAATTAATAATACTAACTCGACCATATGACAAAAAAATTAGGGTTTGCATTGGAACACATTTTTGTTTCCAAAGGAGCTGCAACAAAAATGAACCCTACTTGCTGAAAGGGAACCTAAAGCGATAAATGTGCTCTAAATGAGGTTATTTCCAAAGATCCTAATTTTTGTTTTGCCCACTTGGACATTATGTTTATTTAATAAACAATATTCACCTTAAAGCATAAATGAAATTAAACGCTGATAAACATAGTTTAATAAAGATAATTAAATTATCAGATTTTTGTGAAATAATTGAAATCTTTGTGGAATATTTTAAATCAATGAGAAATATTTTCAAAATATTTGAAATATTTTTGAAGT
>JAAAKG020139186.1:0-12431 GCA_010014905.2 Druon quercuslanigerum
CATGAACATCTGCATGTTAGGTGAGACCATCTTACCCTTTGAACATCTACATTTAAACATCCATTTTTCTCAGTGTAGTTGAATTATTCACTTGACAAAATTAATTTAAAACCAAGAAGATTAATCTGCTACAAGAAAAGAAGAATTTTCAACACAATACATGAATTTTCCATAAAAAAAAGTTAATTTTCAACCAAATAGTTGAATCTGCTACCAACGTAGTATGCATTTTTAACCTAGGAAAATATATTTTTAACAAAACAGTTAATTTTTTAAAAATAAAAAACAAAATTTACGTTTTTAATTTCTGAAATTAATTTTTTTTTTAAATAGAAGTTTCAACAAAATTGTCAATTGTTCAACCCAAGGGATAAAGTTACAGGTGAAATGAGGAATTTTCAACCGAAGTAGGTAAATTTTCAGTTAAAAAATCAATTCTCAACCAAAAATAAAGTTTTAAAATAAAAAAGATAAATTCATCATCAAAATGGGACATATTAATTTTAAGTTAAAAAATTAATCTACGCCAAAGAATAAATTATTATTATACAACGTGAATTTCCAACATAATAGTTTAGTTTTTTTTACAAAAAACGACTTTTTAACAAAATTGTTGATTTCCCTACATAGTAGATAAAAATTTTACGAAATAGTCGATTTTTTTTAACTACAGAAAAAATAAGAGTTTTTCAACAAAATGAATGAATTTTTAATTAAAAAGCTCAATTTTTAACCAAAGATAGAATTTTCAGGTAAGAAAATTAATTTTTAATAAAAAAAGCAATGAATTAAACAAAATACTGTTAGTATTATACCATTGAGCCATTTTCCTCCGACCCAAGTTGCTGATAAATCTCTCTAGCGATCACCCCACGTGAAGACATCCACAAGGCAATCCACAATAAATTGTCACGCTTTTCTGTCCTGGCATACTTCATCTTCCTTCACGTCCATGCATGTTTTCATGCAAGATCTCGTGTTTGTGTGGCTATTTGGATTACCTATATAAATTACTCCGAATTAACTGGATTACCCTGAATTACAAGTAGACTAATACCCGTATTACAGTGGTAGTCGAATCACATCAGATTAACAATCGGTTATTGGGATGTGCCCAGGATATCCAGGGTGTCTGGGCCATTTCGGTGACATTGAAATGTCCCAAGTAGGATATATACAAATTTAAATATTCTACTTATGCCATTTGAATATCCTAGAAACATCCCACAGATATCTCAGATATACTATTGCTGTGAGGGCAGAGTTCCTCCTTCGTTGTGAGCCCCGCATTATTGAATCCATTAATTCTGATATCATTGTCAAATCCCAACGAAAATTAGCAAAGGAAGCATCGTGGGAAATGGTGGCGTTTTAAAAAAGAAAAAAAATTTTTGCTATCGCCTCGTCCCGAATGCAAAGTTGCAAATCCGACGTGGGAATTCGAAGAAGCATCTGGACGCGCGCTCTCTCTCTCTCTCTCTCTCTCTCTCTCTAAGCCCTGATCGTTCATTCCTCTCTCTCTCTTTTTCTCTTCATCTAGAGAGTTCGCGCCATGGCCAACGACGAACGCAACTTGCGCGCTATGTTCCTCTCGCATATAAATCCGTGGTTTATGTGACCGCGGTTCAAAGGGTTACTGCTCGTCTGAGTTACGGTTCACCTCGTATTATTAAACACGACCGCGTCCCCGGCACTCTTACTACCGAATAATCACCAGGTCGGTGTCGTGCTCGAGCTCGAGCTCATCCTTACAGGATACGTGTTTATTTTCGCCTTGCGTTGCGTACACTTTCAACAATTGTACATACATACTATTTCGTTTCGCGGAAGCCCCAAGCCATGGTTAACCACTAAATTTTCCCTTTTCCCCCATAAACTCATCCCCATGAGAGCCAGGCTCGACAGAGTTAACCCAAGTTGTCGCTCATTCTCTTGAGTCTTGAGCATGTATAATGTAATTGAAGATTCTTCCTAGCACTAACTCTGCTCTGCTGCCTTGAGAACACATTATTGTAAGGTCCCTGTTGTCGGTTTCTTTCTTCAGTGGTCACAGTGCAAAAAGAGCATAAAAGAATAGTCAAAGTAAGCGCGCGCCTACAAAAATGGATTTCCTAACATATTAAAACGCTAATTAAATCGGTCAAACCTCCCCGTCCCATATATTTCTTTCCGCACTCTCCCGACGTTTCTATAACTTCTCTGCCTCACGTCATCCTTTGGCAAGCCATCCACAATTTCTTCCTCTTACACTTCCCCATCTTCTCGCTACACTCTGCTAACAATCTCCATTTCCCACTTCCCTTCTCCAACCCACCCCCTTCAAAACTCACCCTCATTTCTCCTCACTTCCTCTCCACTCAGTTCCCCTACTTCGTCCACCTTCATTTGTCCTACGAATCCGCCCATTATTTTCCTGCTCTCATTTACCATCATTCCCTTTACTACCCAACCCCCCCTCCGTTATTTCTCCTTATATATTCTCATTTCTTCGCACTTTCCCTACCTTCTCCTCTTCATTTCCCTCACTTCCTCTACTTTCCCCCCATATAGTTCCCCTACTTCCCCTAATCCTATCATTCTCCTCAACTCCCCTACTTCCTCTTCCCTTGCATTTACTCACTCAATTTTCATTAATTCCTTCCGCCTGATTTTCACTCACTTCCCCTACTTTCCCTCCCCTCACTTCACCTAATTTTCTTCACTTATTTCCCTTTACTTACCTCTCCTTGGGAAAAAGTACGCCGGAGGGGCAAAAGACACCAGATCAAAATAATAAAGGTTTCTGCCCGGGGCCACGAAACCAAAATATATTTTACAGTCATGAAAGATAAAACCTTAATTTACAAAAAACAACAAAGCAGTTGCACGTTTACCCATGTAATTATCTAAGAAAGATACAACTCCAACTTAAATAGATGAATTTTTAAATTAAAAACATCAATTTTTGAAAAAATAGTTGCATTTTCATCCGAAAAAGATTTTAGTTGACTTTTCAGCACCAAAATATCAATTTTAAACCACTAGTAAATTCTCTACAAAATATGTGATTTTTCCACCAAGAAGGATGACTTTTCAATAGAGTGTTGCGCCGACAGACTTTTAACCGGTGGCGGCGATTTGAGCAATTTTGATCGGTGGCGGGCGGCGCGCCGCCTTCTTTGCTAATCAGCGGTGGCGTGATGGTCTAGGTTAGTATTTATGATTTTCATTCCAAAAAGATTAGTTTTCTACAAAGCAATTGAATTTTCTACTTAAAAATATGAATTTTCAACCTAAAAAGGTATATTTCAACCAATTAATTTAATTTTCAAACTAAAAACACGATTTTTCTACAAAACAGTTTAATTTTTAACAAACAAATTAATTTACAACTAAATAGTTGCATTCTCAACTAAAATTATGAATATTGAACTAAAAAAATGCATTGTTTACAAAGTAGGCGATTTTGACGAATGTCTTCTTGAAAACAAGCACGTGAAGCCGATGAAGGAAATTTAGTGCGCATGACCAGGCAGCGTCTGGATCGAGAAATCTCTTTTAATTCTCCCTTTCCCCATTTCACTTTTCCCTTTTTAGCCGTTCCCATTTCTCGTTTTCACCTTCCCTTTTCCTCATTCCCCTTTTTATCCTTTCCCAATTACTCTTCACTGTGTCCCTTTCCCTTTGCCCCCTTCCTTTCCCATTTACCGTTTCTCTTTCCCCTTTTTACTATTATCCCCATTTCACTTGTCCCTTTTTAGCCGTTCCCATTTCTCGTTTTCCCCTTCCCTTTTCCTCATTCCCCTTTTTATCCTTTCACATTTATTCTTCACTGTGTCCCTTTCCCTTTGACCCCTTCCTTCCCCTGTCCACTATTTCCCTTTCCCTTTTTTACTATTATCCCCTTTCCAATTTTATTTTTTTCATGTTGCTGTTTACGCCTTTTCCTTTCTCCTTCCCTTTTCACCCATTCCGGTTTGTTATTGTTTCCTTCCCTTTTCTTTTCCCTTTCTATTTTTCTCCATTCCCCTTTACCGTGTCCCCGTTTCACCCCTCCCCTTTCTTTATTTTTCCGTTTCCTTTACCCTTATTCTTTTCCCCTTTTCCTATTTTTTTCTTTTCCTTTCTCCTTTCAACCTTTCCGGTTTCTCATTTTTGTCTTTCCCTTTCCCTGTCTCCTTATTCCTTCCCCTATTAATCTTTACCTCTTCAACCTTCCACAGTTCCGTTCACCCTTTTTATCCTTTTGCCATTCCCCCTTTTTCTTGTTTCTTTTCCCCTTTCCCCCTTGTCCCTTTACTGTTTTCTCCTTTCTCCCTTCGTAAATATTTGATGATGAAAGGGTTCAAAGAGAGAGCACTTCAATTTACATCATATGATATCACCACTTCTGCCACTTGCGTGGTGCAGTGCATATATAGCGGTCGTAAAGTTTTTTATGTAGCAGGCGTAAAGTTTCTTGTTGGCCCGGCGGCGAAGTGCGCATGTACAATTGCGCGTTTTCAAGGGGGGACGGACAAAAATAAAATTAGTTAGAATACATATTTTTTAGTTCATTATTTTCTAATATAATCAAGAATAATTTAATTTTAATTCTAAGCTTCATTTCGAAATACTAAATATTAAAAAATTAAATAAAATAAGACAAATCCATCATTCCAAAAGTATCATTTATTGCACATTAGCAGTGGAAAATTTAGAAAAAAAATTATTTCACTTAAAACATGTATCTGTAAAATCGGGGCCTCTAATTAAAAGGCGAAGTTCACTAGTCGCAAATCATCTCCCACTATCAATAAAAAATAAACTTCAGACCGTAATATCATTCCAGAAGGAGAAATCTTCTCTTGCATGAAGTTTATCCAATTTTTAAAAATTATTTCACATAAATACAAAGAATACGAAGGAACATTGAGTAGAGATCTAGTTTCATTATTCAGACATGATCACACCCTATCTATCAAAACTAAATTTAAATTGATCCTATTTACAAAATCTGGTTTACAGAAAGCATTATTTGCGTCAATGGGGAGATTTGTGAAATGCATTGCTCGGAGTGAAAACTTCATAATCAACGACAGTGAAGTGATACTCGCTCATCAGCAAAGAATTGGAGGCGTGTTCGCCGTCATAGCTGTGGGGCAGATTGCTGTAACTCTCACTGTTGATGTTACAGTTGTTTGAGATCAAAAGATCTGCACCAGCTCCAAATATGGGTCCAATACTGGAAAATAAGAAGAATACAAGTTTATAACAAAAATTAGTTTCGTAGCTTTAGGTACTTATCTTTTTGGTCCTATGTTAATCCTCAAAAAGCACACTGGTGCACGTTCGCACCAGCAATAATTTTAAAGGGCTGTAATTTTTTTTAGGACTGTTTTTAAGGTCTCTCCCCAGTACGTTAAATATGTGCTTAATCCCGCATAACCATATATTCATTCGCCTGGGAGCAGCGAAGTAACTCACTTTAGAAGTTGTAAGTGGTACAAATACGCACAAGTGTGTCGTTAGATTGTGCCAAATCGCGTTTTATGAAAAATCGTAAATCGTTGTTTCTGTGTGTGAAATAAGATCTTTGATAAATTTATTATATGTTAATAACTTCCGAAATAATCAACATTTTTCAATGTTCTTTGGCTTATTTAAGAGCTGTATTTTCACCGCGCCACAGAAGCTTATGATTAAAAACGCACAATTTTCTTATCGAATTGGAAGAACTTAAAGTTGTAAAAAAAAGTTTGAAAATTTTAAAAACATCTTATTTGTAGGGAAATCAGAATAAAAATTAAATAAATGTATATTGAGGAAATTTTGTACCTACTTCATGATTATATGTTGATTATTTCGAAAGTTATTAAATCTTTAAGAAAACATTGAAATTTGAACTCTTTGTGCAATATCTACTTAAAAGATAGACCAATTTGCTTTATACAGGGCTCATGTTATACAGAAATTCGAGAGCAATCAACATCAAATAATTAAATAATTAAAAGTAAGAAAACTTAATCAGTCGCCACAAAAGAGGTGTGCGAAAACTTTTGTGCACCCCTGGGTACTTCATACGAAAATACCGTAAATCTGACACATTGGGAAAAATGCTTACTATACTTTTACCGCATTGGCATACTTTTTCATGAAAAGCACATCTTTTTAAATAAAGAATCGCGTTCGTTTTGTTTTAATGCATTTAATTTTGTTAAAGTTAAGATTTTTTCTTGAAAATGTATATTTTTCAAGAAGAGCTTTTTTTAGTAACAATTTTTTTTATAACGTAATATAATTTTAATTAAATTTAAGCTGCGCCATTGGATGGGGCGAGGCATTTTAGCACGAAATCATATTTTTATACGCATATTATAAATGATAGTTTCCTCTTAAAATCTTCAGATGAAATCCAAAAATCCCAATTCGCACTAGTGTGCCGTTTAGCGATGAGGGGTTAAAGTGTGCCATTTAATGGAAGATTTTGGGACCAATTTCTATGTTGGATTGTATGCCAATTTTGCGCCCTGTTTTAGTTTTAGATAATATGCACTATAGGGTGGTCCAAAAATGAATTGCAACATTTTTTTCACTCTGAGGAGCTTCTAATAAATAAAACTATACTACTAACCTAAAAATAAAAACTACATTTTTACGTTTTATTGTTAATTTGAATATCAAAAACAATTTGAATATCTCCATCACTTTTAAAACAATTGTTATCTGTTTAAATAAATGTAATTTATTAAAACAATTATT
The DNA here is from genome assembly GCA_010014905.2 of Druon quercuslanigerum. NCBI lineage: Eukaryota > Metazoa > Arthropoda > Insecta > Hymenoptera > Cynipidae > Druon > Druon quercuslanigerum. Next base: position 6,721 of record JAAAKG020139186.1, read on the forward strand.
TCATTAGGAAAATTACAAAATAATCGTATTTTCTGAAATAAATGTAAAAGTTGGTGATTATTTGAGGTAGCAAAATTGTTTTAAAACATTATGTAATTTTTTAAACTATTAATTATTGTTTATTTTAAAAATATCTGAAAATTGAGATAGAGATTATGGTTTACACAATTAAAATTAAACAATTATAGTAGAAAATTATTTTCCCTGATGTTATTGATTTTATTTGAAAATGCTTTGTTTTAAAAATTAACCATTTTGTTTGGAAATTTATTTTTTAAACTGTATATTTAAACATTACATTTTTTATGAAAATTTGTCTTTCTTAGTTAAAAATTCATATATTTTGCTGAAAATTGTACATTTGGTTAAAATTTTTGTTTTCTTAGAAGAAAATTTATTATTTTTTGAAATGTATTTATTCCATTTTTGATGGAACTTATCAATTTTTGAAAATTTATATTGCTTAGTTCAAAATTCAAATATTTCGTCGAAAATTCATCTATTTTGTTAAGAATTTGTCTTTTTGGTTAATGATTCAACTATTTTGTTGAAAATTCCTCATTTATGAGGCGATTTAACTTTTTTTTGATTTTGGTTACGTATTATTTTCTACTGTAGAAAATTCAACCATATTATTAGAAAGTCACTTTTTTGTTTAAGGTTCTTTATTTTAATTAAATTTTAACTCTTTGCTTGAAAATTTTACTATTTGGTTGAAAAATTGTTGTTACTTGTTTGAAAATTGATTTTGTTACCGAAAATTAAACTATTCCAGTTTAAGATTCGTTATTTTGCTTGAAAACTGATCGCTTTGGTTAAAAATGTAACTATTATGTTGAAATTTCGTTTTTTTTTTATTTAAAAATTCGTTGTTTTTTTAATTGAAAATTAATGTTTTTAACTAAAAGTTTAACAAGTCCAGTTTAGGTAAAAAAATTATCTTTTTTAGTTGAAAATTCTACTAATATTTTTTTTATTGATAATTCATCTTCTTTGGTTTCTAAATTTAACTCCTTATTGAAAATTCGTCTTTTTAAAAACTCTTCCCTGTTAAAAATGAAAGGATTTGGTTCAAAATTCCATTGTGTGTTTGAAAATAATCTAATTTGTAGAAAATTGAAAATTTTTTTGAATTTTTTTGTTTTGTTGAAAATTCAACTTTTCTATTTAAAATTCATCTTTTTCGGTTAACAATTCAACATGACTAACTCACTCTACTTTAGTATAAAATTTGAATATTTGGTTGAGAATTACCTTTTTTAAAAAATTCATGTGAAAAATTGGTATTTTTTTGTAGAAAATTAATTTTTATGGTTGAAAATTAACACTTTTGATTAAAAATTCAATTATCTGGTTACAACTTATTCTGTTTTTTTTTCTGAAATACAGATGCGTTTCATTACATACTAGCAGTAAGTGCACGATCGCAAATCGCACATTCACGTCTCCGAATTTTTATTTCCTAACACGAAAAATATGCAAACTTAAAAATACATTATTATGCCAAATTTTGTAATATTATGTTCTAAATATTTTCTCCCGATAATTTAAATTATAATTAGAAAAAGGGAGTTGAATTTTATAATTTCTAGATCAAAGAGCTAAAATTTAAACTATTTTATTTTGAATTGAAGAATCACGAAATTTAATGATTTCCCATTAAAATTTCGAAAATAGGACAATTTCAAAACGTTAAAAATTGAGAATTTGGTCCTTTATATTAAGAGGAATTGAAATTGTATTATTTATAACTAAAAGCGTTCAAAATTAAAAAATTAAAAATCGAAAACTTTTGCATTTGAATAATTTGAAATCAACAAATAAATGGTATTATTCTAAAAAAAAAGTTTCGAAATATATACTAATTTTGAATGGGAAACATTTAAAACTCAAAAAAAAAACTTTAGTCACCAAAAACTGTGATATTAAAACTTTTTTATACTCAAATCCTTTAAAATTTGAATTATTTAAATTCAATTGAAATCGCTTGAAATTGAATCGTTTTTAAATTGCTAATTATACTTTCCGAAATTCAATTTTAATTGCAAAATAAAGCCTATGAAAGGAAAGAATTAAAAATGAGCGTTCAACTTGTAAATTTAGAACTATGAAATTGTAACCATTTAAAATTACCGTAATTAGACATTCACTGATGTACCAATTTCGAGTAGTTTCATTTTTTAATATTTTTATTTTGAACTTAATTTTATAGTTTTTATTTATTTTCAATAACATATTTGTTAAATGGAACTATTGGAACTACATAATACTAAAAATTAAAATAATGAATACAAAAGAAGAATGCTGTAATAGGATTCCATTTTTGAAATTTCACAATTTTCAGTTACTCACTTCAAAATTGCTTTATATTTACATCTAAAATTATTCAATTCAAAACTGCTTTTAATATTAAATTATGAAATATTTAATAGCGGAATGTTCCTTACATTTTTATTGATTATTTGAATTTTCAACTACAACATTGTGAAATTAAAAATTCTAAATAACTTCAAGAATAATTGTAAAAATTAATTTAAAAAAAACTTTAGTTTCAAGGCCTAAAAGATTAAATTTTTTTTATAATTGCCCTTTTAGAATTATAATTTTAAACTAAAACTGATTTATTTAAAAAATGATTTCTTTAAAAAAAAGAACAGTGAGCAGTACTAATTTCAAGAAATATCGATATTGAAGGAAAGAAAAAAAAGATTACGACGCTAACATTTTAACGGAAATTAAATTTTTTTCCTACTAAATATATATTTAACAATAGGAATTTAAACAAATATTTTTTAACACAACGCTTATTTTTATTTATTTTTTTTTATTTTTGTGCAATAAATCCATTTCTGGACAAATGTTGGTTAACAGGTCCTGTACTTACATCCGTTAGTTTAAACAAATTAACATCAGGGAATGTTGATTCACTAAAATTTTCAAGCTCTTTTTTGATTTAAGGTTGGATTTTTTGTTATAGACTACAATAAATTTTATTATAAATATTCCATATTTTTTTCTTTTTGTTATAGATTATAAGGATTTCCCCTTTCTTATAAAATAAAACTTAAATTTTTCCAAACTTACTCTGGATGGTAGCAGATTGCAAAAGGTTTTTTTACAATATCGAACTTAGTAGGGGGTACATCTTGATTGTTGGTCAATGTAAAAAGAAACGCTTTTTCGGAATGAACATAGTGACCTTTAGCATTAGTTTTTCCCCAGGGAACGTCACTGAATCCACCGCAGATTTCTCCTCGGGTGCCCTGAAAAGCAAAGTTTTCATTATGAATGATGAAACTCAATTAAAATTCTTATAAATCCTAAAAATTTAAACAATCTTGAGACGAATTTGCAATTTCTTATAATTTTTAACCATGAATAAGGTTCACTATTGCCAAGGTGACTCAAACTATAATTAGGATTTTATAATTTCTGCAGGTGAAATAATTTTATTAGTAAAATAACTTAAAACAGATTTGTTTTACTTACTAACACAATTACGTAAGTGGGTGACACTCCATCGCAATGTCGATGAAACGAAGAAGCGGAATAGCCGTGTCTCGATGCCCTAAACAGAAAGAAAATCACAAATTAAAAATTACAAAAATAAATTTAAAATAAGTAAGTGTTTAAATTCCTCTGCAATGTCTAACAATCAAACTTACCCACAAGAATCTTGAAAATTGAAGAAAAGCAAGAATCCAACGAAAAAATTTAGACAAGACACCCTTAAATTTCTGGATTCAAATTGAAAAAACGAAAAGAGGCAAGAAAAAAATGAAGGGGATTTGGAGGTGGCTTTCCTTTTAATTCCTTTTTTTTATTTTCGTTTTATTAATTTGGATGGAAATATTTAAGAGTATGTTTTTAAAATTTGATCATTTAATCGTCACGTTCTTGCAAATATTACATAAAAAAACTCAAAATGGGGGAATAGAGTGATTTTTCACGAAAACAGTGGAATAGGGAAATAAATTCTTTTATATCAAATTAATGATGGTACCATATTCCTAAGATTTAAAATTGAAATATTTTTACCATGAAAGATGTGTTTTTATATAAATATTTGAATTTCCAAAAAGAAAAAATAATTCTTAACAAAACAATTGTATTTTCAACCAACGAGTTGCAATTTCAAATAGAATAGATGAATTTTCAACCCAGAAAGATTTTCCAGTCAAGAACGAAGAAAATTTCAACCAATTTGTTAAATCTTCAAAACTGAAAGACAATTTTTCTGGAAAAAATTTGAATTTTCAACCCGAAAATATTAATTATCAACAAAAAATTTAATTCTCAATACAAAAAAATGAATTTTCAAGGAAAAATATAAGAGTTGACAATTGAACCAAAAAATATTTAAGTTGTAAATCAATCACAGTCGAATTAAAAAATAGGTAAAATAAAATAGATTAATCCTCAACCAGATTAATTTCACCGGCACACAAAAAAGTAGTCTACCCGGCGGACTAAACCAGCATATCTATATGTTTTTGGGGTCGCTGAATCCGAATCATGGGTCCAAATAATCCAGTTGGCTCAAATTTTTCCAAAAAACACAAAAATAGACGTAAAATCGACGAACACAGCGATTTTTGCTGTATTTTTTTGGGTAAAAATGCAATTTTTTATTTCTAGTGAACTTAATTACTTTATCATTTTTTTGGCTCGCTCAATCCAATTTCGCTGTAAAAATAATCCAATTAGATCGCATTTTGTCTTTAGAACTCTAAATTAGCCGGAAAAATACCAAAAATTGTGATATTTACTTTATTTTTCACATGAAAAAAATGGTTCTAACACTTTTCAATTGAACAATGTTAATGAAATGGAGATAAACTGAAAAATTTAGAACTTTTATAAATTACAGGGTTTAAAGATTCAGATTAAGTTCCAAAAATATAAATCCACATTAACATTTTCAGTACTCCAAATTAAAGAATCAAACAATGACCTTTAGAAAGTTTGAAAACTATATTATTTTTAGTAATTTTAAGCTAGACATATTAAAAATTGCAAAATAATTTATTTTTAACTTAACAGTTCTGAAATTAGAATTTAAATTATTTTAAATATTTTGAGCATCCTTGAAAAGCTTTAAAATTGTAAGATTCTCAGAAAAATTGAACAAGATTTATCATCATTTAAAACATTATTAAAAAAGAATCTGGAAGATTTTAAGGATTCTTTTTAATTTTCAGGATTTTCCAAAAATTTTAGAAAAAAAACGAATAATTTTTAAATCTATTTAGAACTTCTAAAAAAATGTTAACACACTTCGTTTAAATTACTTGAAATCATTTCAAAATTTTAATTCATTTTGAATCTTTTCAAAACTTCTAAATATCTCTTAAAACGACTCAAATTTTTTCTACAAATAATAAGTGTTCAATTGTGATTTTTACGTCAAAATTTAACAATTTCACGAACAAATTAATCATTGTGTAAATAGAACAATTGAAATTGTAACGTTAAAAGTTTAAGAGCTCTATGTAAAACAATCCAGTTTCAAATTGTTTTCTTTTAAATATTTGGTTTCAATTTACTCATCTTAAATGAACAGTGAAATATTGCTAAATATTACTTAATTATTATGAAGTTATTTTTAAGTTTAAAAGTTTATAATGTGTCAAACGCAAGTATACATTTTTTTAATTTTTATAAAAATTAATATAAATAATATATTAATAAATTTATCTATTAAGTTTAAT
>JAAAKG020139187.1:0-12431 GCA_010014905.2 Druon quercuslanigerum
GTTAAATTTTGAACTTTTATTTTTTTCAAATTAATTTATACTGAAAATTTAATATTTCTATATTTTGTTAAAAAATTGATATTTTTCAGTTGAATAATCAACAATTTGTTTTTAAATTCATATATTTTGTTCAAAATTAGTTTTTTCTTCTTGTTTGAAATCATAATTTTTTTTTTTAATTTTATCTTTTTTGTTTGAAAGTCCAACTATATGGTTGTATATCCATTTTTAAAAGTAGAAAATTCAAGTATCTGTTAAAAAACTAAACCAATTTGTAAACAGTTGAATATTATTTTGTTAAAAATTCAACTTTTTATTGGAAAATTGGGCTATTTTATTGAAAATTACTTTTCTTTTTAATTAACTTTTTAATAAAAATTTAACCTTTCTATTTTTTGTTAAAAACTGATCTTTTGCGGTTGAATAATTAACTATTTGTTTGTAAATTCATATATTTTGTTCAAACATTTTTTTCAATATAAATATTTTATTGAAAGTTTAATTATTAGTATGAAAATTGAACTATATGTTGAAAACTAGTTTTTTTCATCGTGGTTGAAATATTAATTTATTTTTAGTTGAAATTTAATCTTTTTTGTTTAAAAATTAATTTTTTTATTGGAAAATTGGACCATTTTGTTGAAAATTCCTTTTTTTTTAATTAACTTTTTACCGAAAATTTAACTTTTCTTTTTTTTCTTAAAAACTGATCTTTTGCGGTTGAATAATCAACTTTTTGTTTGTAAATTCATATATTTTGTTAAAATTTTTTTTAATTTAACTATTTTATTACAAGTTTAATTGTTTAGTTGAAAATTAGTTTTTTCTTCATTGTTGAAATAATAATTTGATTTTGGTCGAAATTTAATCTTTATAAACATTTTTTTGTTTAATTCTACTTTTTATTGGAAAATAGGAAAATTTTGTTGAAAATTCCTTTTTTTAAATTAACTTTTTACCGAAAATTTAACCTTAATATTTTTTTGTTAAAACTGATCTTTTACAGAAGAATAATGAACTATTTCTTTGTTAATTTACTTATTTTGTTCAAATGTTTTTTTAAATTTAACTATTTTATTGAAAGTTTAATTACTTAGTTACAAATTTAACTATTTTGTTAACAAATTTTTTTTTTCTTCATGGTTGAAATATTAATTTGTGTTTTTTTTAATTCAATCTTTTTTGTTTAAAAATCCAACTATTTGGTTGTAAATCCATTTTTATGAGTAGAAAATTCAAGTATTTGTTTAAGAATCAATCTAATTTGTAATCATTTGAATTTTTTTTTAAATTCAACTTCTTATTGGAAATTTAGACTATTTTGTTGAAAATTCCTTTCCTTCTTAATTAACTTTTAAAAGAAAATTGAACCTTTCCCTTTTTTGTTAAAAATTGATCATTTGCAGTTAAATAATCAAATATTTGTTTGTAAATTCATTTATTTTGTTCAAATGTTATTTTTTAATTTACCTATTTTATTGAAATTTTAATTATTAAGTTGAAAACTTAACTATTTTTTTGAAAATTATTTTTTTTCTTCTTGTTTGAAATAATAATTTGTGTGTGTGTTTTTTTTAATTTATTCTTTTTTGTTTGAAAGTCCAACTATATGGTTGTAAATCCATTTTTATAGGTAGAAAATTCAAGTATTTGTTTAAAAAATAAACTAATTTGTAAACATTTAAATTATTTTTTTTAAATTCATTTTTTAGTGGAAATTTGGACTATTTTTTTAAAAAGTTCTTTTATTTTTAATTAACTTTTTAACGAAAATTTAACCTTTCTATTTTTTGTTAAAAACTGATCTTTTGCAGTTAAATAATCAACTTTTTTTAAAAATATATATATTTTGTTCAAAATTCTTTTTTTTTATTTAACTATTTTATTGAAAGGTTAATTACTTGGTTGAAAATTGAAATATTTTATTATTATATATTTTCTTCTTGTTTGAAATATTAATTTTTTTTTTAATTGAAATTTAATTTTTTGTTTGAAAATTCGACTATTTGGTCGTCAATCTATTTTTATAGGTAGCAAATTTAAGTATTTGTTTCAAAATTAAACTAATTTTTTAGAATTTTAATTATTTTGTTGAAAATTCATCTTTTTAGTGAAAAATCGGACTATTTTGTTGAAAATTGCTTTCTTTCAATTTAATTTTTACGGAAAATTTATCCTTTCCATTTTTTTATTAAAAACTATTTTTTTCAGTTGAATAATTAATTATTTGTTTTTGAATTTATATATCTTGTTCAAAATTCGTTTTTTTTTTTTTAAACTTAACTATTTTATTGGAAGTTTAATTATTAATTTAAACATTTATCTTCTAATTAAAAAATTGGACTATTTTGTTGAAAATTCTTTTTTTTTAATTAACTTTTTAACGAAAATTTATCATTTCTTTTTTTTATAGAAAACTAAAGTTTTTATTTGTAAATTCCTATGTTTTGTTCAAAATTCTTTTTTTTAATTTAACTATTTTATTAAAAGTTTAATTATTTGGTTGAAAATTTAACTATTTTGTTGAAAATTAGATTTTTTCTTCTTGGTTGAAATATTCATTTGTTTTTGCTTAAAAATTTAACTATTTTGTTGAAAATTAATTTATTTCTTCTTGTTTGCAATAATAATTTGTGTTTTTTTTAAATTTAATCTTTTTTGTTTAAAAATGCAACTATTTAGATGTAAATCCAAACTGGAGAAAATTCAAGTATTTCTTAAAAAATTAAAATAATTTGTAAAAATTTAAATTATTTATTTCTTAAATAACTATATAAAGAAAATTTAACCTTTCTATTTTTTGTCAAAAACTGATCTTTTGCATTTAAATAATCAACTATTTTTTTGTAAATTCATATATTTTGTTCAAAATTCTTTTTTTTATTAATTTAACTATTTTATTTAAAGTTTAATTATTAAGATGAAAATTTAACTATTTTGCTAAAAATTAGTTTATTTCTTCTTGTTTGAAAAAATAATTTTTTTTTAATTTAATCTTTTTTTTTGAAAGTCCAACTATATAGTTTTAAATCCATTTTTAAAGGTATAAAATTCAAGTATTTGTTTAAAAATTAAACTAAATTGTAATTATTTTAATTAGTTTGTTTAAAATTCATCTTTTTAGTGGAATTTTGGACTATTTTTTTAAAAATTCCTTTTGTTTTTAATTAACTTTTAAAAGAAAATTAAACCTTTCCCTTTTTTGTTAAAAATTGATCATTTGCAGTTAAATAATCAACTATTTCTTTGCAAATTTATGTATTTTGTTCAAAATTCTTTTTTTTAAATTTAACTATTTTATTGAAAGTACAAAATTCAAGTATTTGTTTAAAAATTAAACTAATTTGTAAACATTTTAATTAATTTGTTTAAAATTCGTTTTTTTAGTGGAAATTTGGACTATTTTTTTAAACAGTACTTTTTTTTAATTAACTTTTGAACGAAAATTTAACCTTTCTATTTTTTGTTAAAAATTGATCTTTTGCAGTTAAATAATCAACTATTTGTTTGTAAATTCATATATTTTGTTTAAAATTAGTTCTTTTTTTGTTTTTAAAAATTTAACTATTTTGTTTAATATTATTTTTTTTTCATCTTGGTTAAAATATAAATTTTGTTTTAATTGATTTATAGTTTTTGTTTTGTTTGAAAAATCGACTTTTTGGTTGTAAATCCATTTTTATAAGTAGAAAATTAAAGTATTTGTTTCAAAATTAAATGAATTTGATAGAATTTTAATTATTTTGTTGAAAATTCATCTTCTTAGTGGAAAGTCGGACTATTTTGTTAGAAATTCCATTTTTTCAATTTACTTTTTACCGAAAACTTATCCTTTCAATTTTTTTTATTGAAAACTGTTCTTTTCAGTTGAATAATTAATTATTTGTTTTTGTATTCATATATCTTGTTCAAAATTCGTTTTGTTTTGTTTGTTAAAAATTTAACTATTTTATTAGAAGTTTAATTATTAAGTTGAAAATTTATCTTCTCATTGAAAGATTGGACTATTTTGTTTAAAATTCCTTTTTTTATATTAGTTTTTTAACGAAAATTTATCTATTCTTTTCGTTTATAGAAATCTTATCTTTTTGTTTGTAAATATATATATTTTGCTCGAAATTCTTTTTATTTAATTTAACTATTTTATTGAAAATTTAATTATTTAGCTAAAAATTATTTTTTATAGGTAGGTAATTGAGATATTTGTTTAAAAATTAAACTAAATTGTTGAATTTTTAATTTTTCATGACTATTTTGTTGCAAATTCCTTTTTTTAAATTTACTTTTGAAGGAAAATTTATAAATTCTTTTTATTTTAAAGAAAAATGATCTTTTGGTTTGTAAATTTATATATTTTGTTTAAAATTATTTTTTTTAATATAACTATTTTATTGAAAATTAAATTATTTAACGAAAAATTAGTTTTTTTCTTCTTGGTTGAAATATTAATTTGGTTTTAGTTGAAATATAATCTTATTTATTTAAAAATTCGAATATTTGGTTCTTAATCTATTTTTATAGGTAGGTAATTTAAATACTTGTTTAAAAATTAAACTAAATTGTTGAATTTTTAATTTTTCAAGACTATTTTGTTGAAAATTCCTTTTTTAAATTTACTTTTTAAGGAAAATTTATAATTTCTTTTTATTTTAGAGAAAACTGATCTTTTTGTTTGTAAATTTATATATTTTGCTCAAAATTCTTTTTTTTTTTAATTTAACTTTTTTATTGAAAATTTAATTATTTAGCTAAAAATTAGTTTCTTTTCTTCTTGGTTGAAACATTAATTTGGTTTTAGTTGAAATTTATTATTATTTCTTTGAAAATCCGACTATTTTGTTCTAAATCCATTTTTTTTAAAATTCGTTTGTTTGAACAGAAAATTTTTCCTTTAGGATTGAAATTATGTTGTTGCTGTTGTTAATAATTAATCCTTAACCAAAGAAATTAAATTATTTGCTTGAAGATGTAACGGTTTTTGTTTGCACTTTTTTTAAAAACTTATCTTTTCAGGTCAAAAATTCAACAATTTGCTAGTTACAAAATCAACAATTGGGTTAAAAATAAAAAATTTGGTTGAAAATTTACTTCTTTTGTTAAAATTTTAATTTTTCCTTGGAAGTAATCTTTTTTGGTCGTTAAATCTTGAAACTCGAAAGGTAAACACAGTCAGGGCTGTCTGAATCGTTTCCAGTTGAAATGCGCAATATTGCGCAATATACTCGACTGAGTACTCGCGCACTGCGGCCCTGCCGAGGCGAGTGTCGCTACCGTCTCTTGCCCCATGAGCTTAGAAACTGCGTGGGCCAGCATTTCTAGGAATTGTGCCCTGATTACGATGATTATTTAATAAATAATAATTAATAAATTTTCGAATTACAGGATGGATTCACTCCCCTTGCTGTGGCAATGCAGCAGGGCCACGATAAAGTAGTTAGTGTTCTTCTAGAGAACGATTCGAAGGGTAAAGTTAGGCTTCCAGCACTGCATATTGCTGCAAAAAAAGACGACTGTAAAGCTGCAGATTTACTTCTGCAGGTAATTTTATTTTTATTAATTTTAAATTAAACTTGATCGATGTCGATAAATTATTTTCAATTTCAAAAAAAATTAATTTTTAGAATGATCACAAACCAGACGTGACGTCAAAGAGTGGCTTCACTCCCCTTCACATCGCTGCTCATTATGGTAATGAAGAAATAGCAAGGCTGCTAATAAAAAGAGGGGCTGATGTAAACTACCAAGCCAAGGTTAGTTCCCAAGTTTTTAAATTAAAAGGATAAATAATATATGATTTGTCGAAAAAAACCTGATTGGTTTTTCATTACTCAAAGACGTTTTATATCATAAATTTAACATTTATTGTAAAAAATCCAATAAGTTACACCACAAATCGGCTTTAGAAACAGTCTCAGTGTCGTATGAACAGTTTTTAATTGAAATGCATAATATTGCGCAATATACTCGGATGAGTACTCGCGCACTGCGGCCTCTCCGTGGCGAGACTCGCAACCTTCTCTCGCCCCTTAAAGCTAGAAACTACGTACACGTTTTATGATTATTTATTATTATTATTATTTTATTTTTGATTATTTTATTATTATTTTTATTATTAAAAATACTTTGCAATATAAAATCATGAAGTTTCGAGGAAGATTCAAAATTTGGAGTTGTATTTTTTTTCATCGAAAATTAGCATTTTTAAATAAAAAACATCAAGATTCCTTATTTTCAAAGATTTGAGGTTATATTAGTGTTATTAGGCTACTTTTTATACAAATTAAATAATTTTCTTATGAAGATTAAATTTTTTTTTAACATATTGCGTTTTGCGCTTTTGTAACTTTTTTTTAACGGGAAATCAACATTTTAAAATAAAAATGTTTAGATTTTAATGTAACATAATTTTTTTAAATTTCAGGTTAAGTTATAGCCTTTTTAAATAAAATCTGGTGTTTTAAAACAAATATACAATTTTGTATTATGTTAGTGCTCTTCATCATAAACTGATATTTTTAATCGTAAATTTTGATTTCTAAGACGTTTATTAAAATTTTAACAATTTTAGGTTATGTTAGCGGTTGACACAAAAAAGTATTATTTAAAACAATCATTATAGTTTCAACAATATTTAGAATCTATAATTGATAATAATAATTTTTAAAAAATGAAATAAAGATTAAAATATTTAACCATTTTTGGTTATGCTAGCGTCAAACACAATAACTTGTTATCTAAAAATAATATTTAAAAATTTAAAAATATTTAGAATCTTTTAACAATTTTTGGTTATGTTAGCGTTTTTATCAGAAATTGTTATTTTTAATAAAGAATTTAATTTTTGAAGACGATTCTCAAATTTTTACAATTTTAGGTTATGTTGACGTTTTACACCGAAAATTAGTATTCACAAAATATCATGATAATTTTAACAAGATTTGAAATCTTTTAACAGTTTCGTAATATTATCCATGCTTTTTTAATCGTCCTTTGTATTTTTATTTAAAAACTTTATTTCAAAGATAATGTTCAAATTTGATCAATTTTAGGTTATGTTAGTGTTTTACACCAGATATTATTTTTTAAGACATTATATTTTATTTAAAAAAATTATTATAAGGAACAAGTCTCAAAAAGCAACAATTTTAGATTATACTTGCATTTTAGATCAAAAATTGGTATTTAAAGAAATCATTATAATTTGAACAAGATTTAGAATGTTTTAAAGAATTTGGATTATGTTAACTTTAACTTTTTTAATGGAAAACTGGTATTTTTAAGTAGAAAAATTTAGTTTTAAAGACGATTGTCAAATCTTATCAATTTTAGGTTATGTTAGTGTTTTACACCAGAAATTATTTTTTAAGTCATAATTTGAACAGTATTAAAAATCTTTTAACAATCTTTGAGTACGTGGACGTTTTTCTTCGGAAATTGGTAATTTTTATTTAAAAAACTGATTTTCAGGAAATGTTCTCACAAAGCAACAATTTTAGGTTATACTAGCATTTTAGATCAAAAATTGGTATTTGAAGAAATCATTATAATTTGAACAAGATTTAGAACATTTTAAAGATTTTGGATTATGTTATATTTTTTAATGAGTAACTGCTTATATTAAGAAAAAAATTTGGTTTTAAACACGAATCTCAAATTTTATTAATTTTAGGTTATGTTAGCGTTTTACACCAAAAAATAGAATTTACAAAAAAGCATGATAATTTTAACAAGAATATAATTCTTTTAATAGTTTTGGGTTAGTATGCTAGAATTTTTCATCTTTATTTGTATTTTTAATTAAAAAATTTTATTTCAATGTTTTTTCTCAAATTTGATCAATTTTAGGTTATGTTAGTGGTTTCCACCAGAATTTTTTTTAAGGCATTATAATTTGAATTATATTAAAAATATTTTAACAATGATTGAGTATGTTGACGTTTTTCGTCGGAAATTGGTATTTTTTATTTAAAAAATTGATTTTAAGGAACTATTCTCAAAAAGCAACAATTCTAGGTTATACTAACATTTTAGATCAAAAACTGGTATTTGAAGAACTCATTATAATTTGAACAAGATTTAGAACATTTTAAAGATTTTGGATTATGTTATATTTTTTGATGGGTAACTGGTTATATTAAGAAGAAAAATTTGGTTTTAAAGACGAATCTCAAATTTTATCAATTTTAGGTTATGTTAGCGTTTTACACCAAAAAATAGAATTTACAAAAAAGCATGACAATTTGAAAATCAACAAAAAAACAAATTTTTCACAATTTTGGATTATGTCAGTGTTTTTGTCGCTAGTGGGTATTTTTATTAAAACATTTAACTTCAGAGACAATTCTCAACTTTTAACGCTAAAAAAACATTATTGAAAAGAACCGTTATAATTTGAACAAGATTTAGAATATTTTAAATTTTTTAGATTAGTTTAGCTTTCTTCATTGGAAACTGATGTCTTAATATAAAAAAAATTGATTTCAAAGACGATTTTTAAATTTAAATTTTTTTAGGTTATGTTAATTTTTTAATCAAGAACTCTCATTTTCAATACACCAAATTTGATTCCAAAGACGATTCTTAAATTTCAACAATTTTAGGTTATGTTAGCGTTTTACGCCGAAAATGAGTATTTACAAAAAATCATGATATATTAGAACAAGAGCTGGAATGTTTTAACAATTTTGGATAATTTTAACATTTTTCGTGGGAAATTAGCATATTTTTGAAAAATTTTGATTTTAAAATTTTAACAGTATCAGGCTACTTTCTCGTTTTACATAAAAAATTAGTATTAAAAAAAATCATTTTTATTTCAAGAAGATTTAGAATCTTCTACCAGTTTTTGATTATGATCGTTTTTTTCTCATCGGAAACTGATGATTTTTTTATGAAAAACATTGATTTTAGAGACGATTCTCAAATTTCAACAAATTTAGGTTATGTTAATTTTTTCATAAGAAACTGATATTTTTAAAGAAAAATTTGATTTTAAAGACGATTCTCATATTTTAACAAGTTTACGTTATTTTAGCGTTTTACGCTAAAAATTATTATTGAAAAGAATCGTTATAATTTGAACAAGATTTAGAATCTTTTAAAAATTTCAGATTATTTTAAATTTTTTCATTGGAAATTGATGTCGTAATATAAGGAAATTGATTTCAAAGACGATTCTTAAATTAAAAAATTGTTAGGTTATGTTAATTTTTCAATTACGAACTGGCATTTTCAATACACAAAATTTAATTTCAAAGACGATTCTCAAATTTCAACAATTTTAGGTTATGTTAGCGTTTTACGCCAAAAATGAGTATTTACAAAAAGTTATGATAATTAGAAATAGATCTAGAATCTTTTAACAGTTTTGGATAATGTTCAAATGTTACGTCGGAAATTAGTATTTTTATAAAAAATTTTTATTAAAAAAATTTTAACAGTATTAGGCCATCGTTTTACATAAAAAATTAGTATTTAAAAAAATCATTTTTATTTGAAGAAGAACTAAAGTCTGCTAACAGTTTTTGATTATGATCGTTTTTTTTCATCCGAAACTGATGTTTTTAATTAAAAAAATTGATTTTAGAGATAAATAACAAATTTTAACAATTGTAGGTTATGTTAATTTTGTTCATGGGAAACTGATATTTTAATAGAGAAATTTTATTTTAAAGACGATTCACATATTTTAACAATTTTATGTAATTTTAGCGTTTTACACCAAAATTAGTATTGAAAAGAATCTTTATAGTTAGAAGAAGATTAAGAATCTTCTAACACTTTTTGATTATGTTGGCTTTTTTCATTGGAAACTGATGTTTTTGATTAAAAATATGATTTTAAAGACCATTCTTAAATTGTAATAATTTTAGGTTATGTTAATTTTTTAATCAAAAACTGATTTTCTTAATAGAAAAATTTGATTTCAAAGACGATTCTCAAATTTTAACAAGTTTAGGTTATGTTAGCATTTTAAACTAAAAATTAGGATTTTAAGAAATCGCTATAATTTAAACAAGATTTATAATATATTAAAAAAATTTTGGTTATGTTAGTTTTTTAAATGGGAAACTGGTATTTTTAATAAAAAAAAATTGATTTCGAAGAGGAAGCTCAAATTTGAACAATTCTAGGTTATGTAAACGTTTTACACCAAAAATTAATATTTAAAAAAATCATTATAATTTGAGAAAGATTTATGGTGTTTCTACAATTTTAGATTATGTTAATTTTTTAATAAACTTTTTTTTAAGGCGATTCTCAATTTTTACCAATTTTAGGTTATGTTAGCGTTGCACACTAAAAATTAGTATTTAAAAAAGAATCATTATAATTTGAACAAGATTTAGAATATTTTTATATTTTTTAAGTATGTTAGCGTTTTTTTTTGGAAATGGCATTTTCATTACAAAATTTGATTTTAAAGACGTTTATTTTTATAACAATTTTAGGTTAGCGAAGAAGATTTGAAACATAACCTACTATTGTTTAAATATGGAAAATATTGTTTCAAATCTAATGATTTTTTGATTAGCAATGTCAATTTTAGACTTTAAACTTTCTTCTCTAACCTAAAATTGTTAAAATAATAAATTCGTTTTTGAAATAAAATTTTGTAATGAAAATGCCCATTTCCAACAAAAAGCACTAACATAAATTTAAAATTATACAAAGATTCTAAATCTTGATTAAATTGTAATGATTCTTTTTTAAATACTAATTTTTAGTGCAAAACGCTAACATAACCTAAAATTGGTAAAAATTGAGAATCGCAAAAAAAAGTTTAATAAAAAATTAACATAATTTAAAATTGTCAAAACATCCTAAAGATTGTTCAAATAATAATTTTTTAAATACTAATTTTTAGTGTAAACAGTTTACATAACCTAGAATTGCTAAAATTTGAGCATCGTCTTCGAAATCAATTTTTTAAATTAAAAGTACCAGTTTCCGATTTAAAAAACTAACATAACCAAAAACTGTTAAAAGATATTCTAAATCTTGTCCAAATTATAATGATTTCTTTGAATCCTAATTTTTAGTGAAAACGCTAACATAACCTAACCTTGTTTGAAACTTGAAAACTTTAAAAAATTTGAAACTTGTTTGGAATCAAATTTTTCTATGAAGAACATCAGTTTTCGATGAAAAAATTAACATAACCTAAAATTGATACAATTTAAGAATGGTCTTTAAAATCATATTTTTTATTTAAAAAAATCAGTTTCCGATGCAAAAAGCTAACATAAACAAAAATAGTTAGAATAATCTGAAGTTTTTTCAAATTAAGATGACTTTTTTAAGTACCAATTTTTAATGTAAAACACTAGAATACCCTAAAATTATTCAAATTGGAAAATTATAATTGCAAATCAAATTTTTTACATTAAAAGTAATAATTTCTGACGAAACGCGCTAACATAACCAAAAATTGTTAGAAGATTCTAAATCTTCTTCAAATTATGATTCTTTTCAATACTCATTTTTGGTGTAAAACGCTAAAATAACACAAAATTGTTAAAATATGAGAATTATCTTTAAAATTAAATTTTCTTTTAAAAATACCAGTTTCCTATGAAAAAATTAACATAACCTAAATTTTTTGAAATTTGAGAATCTATCTTCTTCACATAAAAATCATTTTTTTTATACTAATTTTTAATGTAAAACGCTACCATAACCTAAAATTGTTGAAATTTAAGAATCGTATTTGAAATCAAATTTGGTGTATTGAAAATGCCAGTTCTTGATGAAAAAATTAACATAACCTAAAAATTTTTAAATTTAAGAATCGCCTTTGAAATCAATTTTTGTATATTAAAGCATCAGTTTGCGATGAAAAAAGCTAACATAACCAAAAATGGTTAGAAGATTCTAAATCTTCTTCAACCTATACTAATTTTTTTTAAATGCTAATATTTATTTAAAACGATTACATAAACTAAAACTGTTAGAATTTTGAAAGTCTAATTTTTTTATGAAAAATAGCAATTTCCAATGAAAAAAGAAACATAATCCTAAATCTTTAAAACATTCTAAATATTTTTCAAATTATAATAATTTCTTCAAATAACAATTTTTGATCTAAAATGCTAGCATAACCTAAAATTGTTGCTTTTTGAGAATAGTTCCTTAAAATCAATTTTTTTAATAAAAATTACCAAATTCCGAAGAAAAACGTCACCATACTCAAAGATTTTTAAAAGATTTTTAATATTATTCAAATTATAATGACTTGAAAATTAATTTCTGGTGTAAAACACTAACATAACCTAAAATTGATCAAATTTCAAAATCGTCTTTGAAATTAAATTTTTTAAGTACAAATACAAATTATGATAAAAAAGCTAGCGTAATTATAATGATTTCTTCAAATACCAATTTTTGATCTAAAATGTTAGTATAACCTAAAATTGTTGCTTTTCGAGAAT
>JAAAKG020139188.1:0-12430 GCA_010014905.2 Druon quercuslanigerum
TCATGATAATCTTGTCAGGCTTTTAAAAATCAACGTCTTTCTTCTCTTGGCATATGACATATCAAATATGTGAACCTAGTTTGTTTTTTACTTTATTTTGCACATGCTAGTTTGCAATCAAGTGCATACTTGTACAGCTTCAATTGGGATTCGAGCTACTGAAAATACGGTAAAGCTCCATAGGAAAAACTTCAAAGGTCAGTGATCTAACCGCGGAATTCTAACATGAAAACCGAGCTCCATTGGTTCTACCATATATTATTATAAAAGTATCATTTATGGGCACCATTCCTTATTATTCTTTAGCTGCATAAAACAATATCAACGTGGTGCATTCACAGGAATGTAAAAAGGTGATTTTTTTGCAGAAAATTTGCTTGTAAACTTATAATTCATAATTAAACTTATTATTATTCATAAATTATTATTTATTATAAACTGATAAAGATAATTTAATGTGCACAGTTTCAACGTGTGGTCTAGTCAGATAATGAAATTTACAATTCAAAAGAATTAATGTGCACAGTTTCAGTGTGTATACTTTAATGTGTAGAGTTTAATGTGTAGACTTTAGTGTGTAAACTTTAATGTGTAGACTTTAGTGTATAAACTTTAATGTGTAGAGTTTAATGTGTAGACTTTAATGTGTAGACTTTAATGTGTAGAGTTTAATGTGTAGACTTTAATGTGTAGACTTTAATGTGTAGAGTTTAATGTGTAGAGTTCACCACCATCATTTGAACTCTACACGCAATGTGTAGAGTTGCACAATGTGTAGATTCGATATGTGTAGTATTGATGCTCAGCCTAAACATCTAATTTGTTAATAAAAAAATTTGTATTTTTTAAAATTTTCAAACAATTTTACGAAAAAAGAACAATGTTCCTAATGGTAGGAGCATTTTTCGGAACATTTTTGGGAAAAATTATAATGCTACTTAAACTCGAAGATATTTTATTAACAGATAAAAGTCTAGACGATTTTCTCTTAAATATCGCAATTTTTTAACAGAGCTTTACGAATAGAAGTATTAACCTGAGCAGAAGTTTTATTTTTCCTTCAAATGTATATTTTCTTTTCAAAATACAGTATTTCCCATAAAAGCAACAGTATTCGGAGCTTTCTTTATTTATTCGCTGTGGAAATTCTTTCTCTTCCAATTGATCCAGAAAAATAATAAAAATTTGAAAAATGACAAAACAGCAGCTGTTTTGCCTAAAATTCTTAAAAATTCATTTTCTTTAAAATCCCACTTGAAAAAATATTTTTCTTTTAGAACTAGTTTTAATGGGTACTATAAAACTCACGAATCTTATTCGTGGTAAATCACTGCTTCAAATTTAGAAACCTTATTTTGAAGAAATCATCTGTTTATATTCTCATCTGAAACAATGATAGTTGAAAGGATGTTTAAAAGGAAGTGTAAATATCTAGAAAAGGTGTTAAAAAGTATACGGTTTGTCGATTTTGATGTTTTATATCCTTTGATAGAAAAAATCAAAAATAATATAGAGAAAAAACATAATAAAAAGAAAGAGGTAGGGCTTCCCAGAAAATCACGATTATTATTTTTTTTTTTTCATCAAATTATGAAGACATGAATAGAAGTTTGTAAAGAAAACTTTAAATTATTTTCCATATTTTTTTAAAAATTCGCTGCTAATAAAAAAGTCCTTCTGTCCGTTTCAAGTATGCCAACATATTTTTCAGACCGGGAATTTATAAAAAAAAATACTTTTGATTTTTTTCTCGTAAAATATTAAAAATAAAGTTTTCTACATATGTAAATTTTAATAGAATACACGTACACGAATTTTATAAGAACTATTACTTTTAATAATAACTTCGAATATTTTTCCATTCATCAATTTTAATTTCATTTATGTGTAGAAAAAGGTTCTACCATTTGAGCCAAGAAGAGGCTCGTCTTGAGACAATTAAACACTGCCTTGCCTCCCGTGACCATAAACCTAAGACGAAGGCTTATGTCTCGACTCATTTTTGAAGCGCAGCCACACATCAATGTCTTGGGGACGAACTCAGGACATCACCAATTTGACCTTAAGTCGATGCATTTTTACTCGGGCTTACTTGGTATGCCTAAAAATGTGTGCCAAACCTGAATCCAATCTGATCATTTTTCAAAAGTTTTCGGGCTTATAAAATATTAATTAAAACTTTCAGATTTGGTGAAAACGGACAATCAGCAATGATCAACAAAGCCTTGACGCAACTTGAATCAAACTAGACAACTTGGAATCTCAGAAATCAGTAGTTTTTCAGGTATATGTAAGGAAATATTTTATTCCAATGTTGTTTTTCTCGGAAACTACTAAATATATTCCTTTGTTTTATTTTTTAAATGAAATATTCTCTTAAAAACTCTAAAAATATTTATTTAACTCTACATAAAAGCCTTTCAAAAGCCAAGAAAAACAAGAGAAATAGAACAGCGTTAAAACATTCAAGTTTTAATACATCAGATCTTCACATGAGAAAAAAATTCATCAATTTTCAGATGCTACGAAAAAATCTACAAAAAAAATATCAACAAAGATATTTTTGCGAAAGGTAGTGAAAATTTTTAAGTTTTAGTTTTTAAATCTCCTCCGATGTCGTTGAAAGCAGATAATGGTCGTGAGTATTTATTTAAAATGGCTATTAAGGGTATATTTAGCTGGGCCTCGAAATTACCCTCTTAACTCTTTTTTGAGTCAACTTATTCTTATTGAAGTTCAAATTCAATCTTATAATTTCTAAAAATAGTATTTTGTGTCGTGTGGTTCAAAATTTTAATTTTTGGGTTTTTCATCGCATTTTCGATAAATAAGACGAAAGTCACAAGTACTATCAAAAAATGGGTTTCACAACAATTACGTTGGAATTTTTCAAAGTTGCAATTCATCTTTGAAACCTTTTTCCGTATCTCACGTCTTTTGGCTTTGAATTAAAATTTTCTATTCTTTTAAAATTATTTTCAATACATAAAGTCAGTCGCCGTTCTTTGAAAATGAGGATTTTTGACTTTGTTTCGAATGTTGGTTAAGGAATGCTGTTTAACGAACTCGTTATTTCTTTTAGGATCCCAAACAGTGTTTCAAAGCTCGATTTTATCAGATTTTCTGCTTCATCATATCTTAAAACGTGAAGGTCCTTTAAAAAAACTGAGGGGTGAAATTTTGGACTATTCTAACCATAAATGAAGAGAGTCTAAAAAAATATCCCTTCAAGAAAATCAAGATTTTGTGTGACGGTATTGCACAGAGACAGTAAATTTTCGCTGAAAGGCCCTTAAAAATATTTAAATTATAAATCTTTTTTTGTATAAATGAACTATAATAATAACTCAAAAGATATCATTTTACATGGAAAGGCAAAAAATTGAATTCAAAAGCGTTTTAAATTTCTTTATGGCCTTATTCTTTAAAAAAAGAATTATTTTTTTCTGCATTTAAACATTTTAAGGATCATAGGAATGTGCTCAGGAAAGAAGTAACAATCAGGAAACATAAATAAAAATGTTTTAAAGGCCAATATTTTCGAGAAAATTTCGTGACAAACAGTAATGAGTCATCAACGTTCCAATTTGATAAAATTCTTCCGCATTTACCTGCCATTTAAACGAATACAAAAATGTAAATAAGTTACTATTCTTTTCCATTCATTGCTACAATTATAGTATGAGAAAACAGTGAATAGACGAAATAAAGTAGGTACACGTTGCAGGTGTATGAGATAAGGCAATAAGTAGAAGGAGATTGCACACAAATCTTTTTTTAAAAAACGTATATTTGATTATTCAAGAATTTCAAATACCAAACAGCCTTCGTTGTTGTTAAAATGTAGGCCATCTAGTTCCGCACTGCAATTTCTCAACTATGGGCCAGTTTTTGGTACCGAGTATTGTCGCAATATATGCTAAAAATTCTTTCGCAAATAAATATTAGTATTTGAATACCTAATTACACACAATCAAAAGATATCAATTCGTTCTAGAAGAAAATAATTTCAGCATTTCATGAACTCCAATGTACAGCCTAAATGTGCTAAGTAATGGGTGCCAATAACGAGATAACAACCAGTATATATGCAAGCAATCAATATGTCAGATATTTGCCGTTCTTTCTTTCGTATTTAAAAATCAGTTGTCTTTCTGTATAGAAATGAGGAACATTATTTTCAATTTGCTCGTCACTTTTCTAAAACTTCTTGATTATGTTGGTAAGTAAATCATAATTTAATTTTCAATCAATCACATATTAGAATATCTTAAATCCCGATATGGTTTATATTCGAAAATGATTTCTTTGTCATCCATATGCTCTCATACAGTTTTGAAATATGCCATTATAATTCCAAATGTATTTAATCTTGCTGCGCGATTATGTATTTACTGAAAAAATGTTTCGCAAATTCTTAAATATCACTTGGTAGAAATTACTCATAATTGTTCATAAAATAATTTTAAATCCAGGCATCTTATTTTTCTGTGAAACTTTCTCATTCTTTTCCAAAAATAAATCCGCAAATTAAAGATAAGGCAAATTCACTTTATTGTGGTCCAAAAACACGTAAGAAATTTTTTGCTGAGAATTTTCATGCATATCGCTCCTAAAATTGTTCCAGTCTACAGACAAAAATGGTTATGGTCAATTATATTTTGAGATTCCGGAAACCCCATAACGTTTACCACATATTCTCTGAAAAAAGTATTTTATAGATGAATCGACTTCAAACGCAAAATTTCTCTTTACAACTAGAAGTTAACTATGAATAATAAGTTTGGAGGTGCTGACCGCCAGCACTTCTGCTACAGAAAATTAAAGCAATTAAAAAAACTATTTTAAATTAAAATTAGTTTTCACAGATAACTTTCAAAATATTCAAGTCAATAAATCTATCTCTGCAGTAATATTTCACGACCCCTAGAAACTACTCCTAATACCCTAATACATTTTAAGAACCAAGTCTCCCCTTAAACCTTTTAAGAGGGGAAAAAACTTTTTAAGTTAAAAATGATTAGCACACACTCTCTAAGTTTCTCGTAGATTTATCCACGCTTAAAGTAATATTCAACAACCCCTAGGAATTACCCATAACACACTGAATAAATCAAGTCTCAGCTCTCTTCAACTAAAACCACACAACCAATTTACGATTAAAAAGAATCGCCACAGACAACTTCCTGCGACACTAATTAAAATCTCTAATTCCACAGTAATATTTCGCGATACGCAGGAACTACCCCTATCACACTTGACGAAAAAAGTCTCGATACACCTAAATATCTCTCCAGTTAAATATTTTTTCGAAAAGGTCAAGGTCATTCTTGAAGTGACTTTTAACGAGGAATCCAGCCGTGACCTTGAATTTGACCTTGAACTTGATCTTAAAGTTTATTTCAAGGTCAATTTTTTTTTCAATCGGAACCCCTATTTTTGACAACGGCAATCGAAAGGGCGGGAAATTTTACGTCCAAGCAGGTTCTCAGGTCATGGCTCAAGGAAGAGTTTGAACTTCAACTGATGGTTTTTAGGCTTGACTCAGGTATGGGTCGGGTCCAATCTGTACTGCTTGGAGTAACTTTTAACGAGGAATCTAGTGGTATCCTTGAATTTGACCTTGATCTTGATCTTTAAAGTTATTTAAAGGTCAACCTTGTTTTACATTTAGCGTTGCCCAGGAACAACGACGTGGATGTAGTAAAATCTGTTCCCTTTGGGGTGCTTGATTTACGTGAGTCCCCTTGCCTCTCACATCTGATTTTTAGGATTAATCAGCACATCTTATTTTAAATGCTCGAATTTTTCTCCATTCACCTCTTTACAGTATGCTAATCGGTAATAAAAAGCATCAATAGTGTTTTGGATCATTTCAGTGGGAATGAGAGCTGACTCATAAAGGATCCTTTGCCGTAATTCTTCTTAATTTTGGGGTTTCGTTTTGTACACCCTATCCTTCAGATAACCCAAAAAAATAATCTAGAGGTGTCAAATCAGGTGACCTAGCTGGCCATTCAATAATGCCCCTCCGTCCTATCCACCGATCAACAAATACCTCATCTAAGTAAGCGCGAAGGTCTCGTCCATAGTGACCAGGTGCACCGTCCTGCTGAAACCATATGTCTTCAAAGTTGTCTCCGGCTGTTTCTCTGATTGCAGGAAGCTTCATAGCTTTGAGCATTTAAGTTCCCATTAATAAAAAATGGTCCTATAATCCTATTATTAACTATTCCAGCCCAAAAATTTAGTTTATGCGGATACTGCCATTTATATTCTCGCATCCAGTGAGGATTTTCATTAGGCCAATATCTGCAATTATGTCTATTCAAAGTTCCGTCGTCTTTCCTTAGTGTATCTTTCGACAATCCCTAGAGGTAGATGTAGCTGCTCTTTATTTTTAGCATAGATCTTAAGATCATCCACGTAAAATACATGAGTGACCTTGTTCTTTCGATTTAAAGGTTTGCCGCAAAGCTATCCCTGGGAAGAGTGAAGTGCTAGAGATAGTGGTAAGTAAGGCAAAAGAGGAGTAGGCTTATGGAGTTGCCCTAAAAGACACCTCTTTGGAAAGTTACCCTGTTAGTTGTCACACGATTTTTTCCAGATAGGATAGTAAATCTGGTTTTCCAAGGTGGCATCAATCTCTCTATGCACCTCACAATTTGCGTATGAACGTTTAAGCTTCTCAAAAGACAGATGATAAGTTTATGGGAGGTCGAATCGAAAGCTTTCCGGTAATCAATCCAAGCCAGCGATAGGTCACGCTGGTAGGATGCTGCATCTTTGCAGACACATCTATCGATAAGCAGGTTCTCGCGACATCCTACTACGCCTTTGCTTGACCCGCGTTGTTCATGCATTTCTTGCCATACAGGTCTGATTGCCCCAACAATCCTATCATTTAGGATAGCTGTAAATATCTTGAACAGTGTTTTCAGACAAGTGATTGGCCTGTAATTCTTTGGGTCAGCTAAATTGCCCATTTTCGGCAGGAGTAATGTGCGCCCTTCCACCAACTACTCCGCAATTGGTTCTTCCAACTTCAAGTATCAGGTGAAAAAACGGGCCAGATTCTGATGTGTTGAAGGAAATTTCTTCCACGAAATGTTCTTGATACCATCTGGTCCTGGAGCGGAATAGTTTTTCATACCTCTCAATACTTTTTTCACCTCCTGGGTAGTGATAGTCAGGCATTCTTCTTCAGGTCTTTTAATGATGCCATCACACAACTCCTTGAAGCTTTTGATATTCTCTGAGTCTTCTTTTAGTCCATGTTGAATTTCGTAAGCTTCTCTGCAAAATTCTTCGACCACCTCAGGTTTGAGCAGGTGGTGGACAGTAACTGGAGGGTGTTGGCAGAGTCGAGATGGGTCTGAAAGAAACTTTTGGTTTTCTCTGACCCACTTCTCTCGGCGTTCTAGACTTCTTTTAGCGTCAGATAGTATCCCTATTCTCTCAACAATATGCTGCCTGATGGTTAGCAGCTTTGACTTGTTAAGTGTCTGATAACGGATCCGGAGTTCGCGCGCGAACGTTAATGCATTCGTCTTTTGGTCTTACGATCAACCGTTAGTTTTGTTTTACGGTTCGCATCAGCCGAAGTTCTCGCTGCATTATACACACAACAATTAATAGTCCAGAGGTCGGATTCTTCAGAAAATTGTCCACGAAGCTCTTTATCCATTTCCGACAGATCTTTTGGCTTGAGAGAAATCTGGGTGTTAATGTTTCGCCGCGTCATAAAGCACCGCTCGTCCTCTATCGGATGCCTGCTAATGGTTGGTCTTGTTCCTTCTCTTTCTCTGTTGCCGGCTTGTTCTGGCTCTGGTAGAGCCGATGCTCCCCTTGCATCGCCCCTTTTTGAAGAACTTTCGCATGGTTTCGCAGACGTTGACGCCAAAACTGCGATAGCTCTGAGTGTTTCTCGCACCACAGAGCATGCAGTCTTGCCATGTTTTTCTCTCGTTCAGGGGTTACACTCGCATCCTAACATTCTAGCAAGTCGTGATTTTGTCGCTACGTCCACCTAAATGCCCCAAGATTACGCCGGCTCATTGCATTGAATCCATCTTCATTGTCTCCCCTAGCTCTAGAGTGGTCGGCATTGTTTGTTGACCCACTGTCGGGAGCCCTGCGCGTTCGGTTGTTTTGGAACCACACTGGCTACAACTATGTTTGGTTTTATCATTGTTGTTTCCACGAGAAGCTAGGTAAAAGGGTTTGTCCATCCTTGTAGAGCCCCGCATACAAGGATAAGGCTTCTTACTCTAAGAGGTCGCCCGGTATCTCAGAGTCACCGTTCTGGACACCTCACCCAGGTGCCATTCAGCTTTCGGCATGGTTTTCACACCTCCACTTGGGGGTAATTCCTTCGGGTACAGGGACCCTCTATCCGCAACCCGAGGACGACATCGGTGGCTTTAACATAGGCCTTTCGGTTTGATTCTAGAGGAATCAAAACTGAACCGAATATATATATATAATGAAAATTTTATCATAAGGCAACGATCCCAGCGAAATCGCGGTAAATTTTTTAACTATAACCACGTCTTACGACCGTCAGATGTGTGGTTACAGTCTGTGACGGAATGATAACGACGATCCGTCATAAGTCTCGTGCACCCTGAGGACACGGAGCGACCCAAGGACGACCGCCATCTGCATTTTCCACTCAAGTGTTTTAGCATTTTGTTCACACGCAGGGATGCTTTTTAGGCTATTAACCAGTAAAAGATTAGCAACTCCAAGTGCGCCGGTGATAAGGTTGATTAATTTGACAGAATATTCCGGGTACAATCATCGCTACTCCCTCACAAGGTCTCTATACCTCTCTTTCTTTTCATTCTCCTTGGCTATGATTTTTTGTCAGTTGGTGCTGAAAATTCGATAAAGAACATGGTTCGCTTCTCGAAGTCATGGAGAACTATGTCAGGTCTTGAGTGTGTTACAGAAATAATTGTCGAGCATATAAAGTTGCCGCATTGTGCCTTTGGATGTAGGTCGTTCCCGCATGAGTTGCTCAACTAGATAGTATGTGTCCAAGATGCTCAAGATGTGCATAGCACGCCCTGCAGCTATCATCGGGAATGTCTAAGCTCAAAACGTAGCGACGCTATGTTAAAGTGGAAATGACACCCTTTTGACATGCCAAAATGAAAACCTCCGTGCCCGACTTCAATCCTCTTATCGAGGAGCTGTTCCGGGAAGTTTTTCTGCTGTGCTTTTTGAATCCGGGCTTTCAGGAGTAAGTACTTGAGATAGATAAAATTTGATGCATTCTGCTCATTCCTGATACTAAAATTAAGTCCGAGTGCTTTAGCAGCCTTCTACGCAGCTTTGTACAGAAACGCTCCTTTTCCCTATTCTTTAGGCTTCCTGACTATTTTAAAAAGGTAATCTCTTATTTGCGACTCTATGTGCTGTACCCAAAATAATCATGTTGTGAAGACATTTCATATTCAATAATTCGCGAAGAAATTGACGGCGTGAGATGTAGAGTCGCGGAACAGAAGACTTAAGATGCTTTTTTCATGTGCATAACCTTTCGTGTTCCGATATCAAGGGATCTGCCGAGACGGCAAGCATGCTTGTTGCAGATACTTTTTTCTCTCGGATCTACCCATATGACATTTAAGGAATCTATTCAAAGCTGTATGCAACTGAAGGCGTGAAAATTATTTAATATTAGAAATTATCACGCAAGGCAACTTCACAAGAGTCTACTTAAGATATCTATCTCCACAGTGATATTCCATGAGCCAAATCTGCGGTAGATCTATCCCCACTTGAATTCGTATGCTACCCCCCTAGAAAGAACTTTCACCTTTTTTAGGGAATACAGTTAAAGCTGTCTGCAACTGACATCGCAAAAATTATTTTAAACTAAAAATGATCACCCAAGATAACATTACAAGACTCTAATAAATGTACCTTTCACCACATAAATATTCTATCGCCCATAGAAACAACCCATATTACATTTAACGAACCAAGTCTCAGGACCATTTCGCTGGCTCCATTATCCATGCAAATTTAACTGTTTTTGTGCGATATTTTTAGTGCAGAATTTGTTCATATTTGCCCAGCCAAAATTAGAATTTCTGCATCACCGGAAGCATCTGATTTCTCAAAAAACCACTGGCGGAGACAGCGAAAAGTTTCTCTGCTCCCCGACATTATTTAAAATCAACTTGATATGTACAAATGATTTTCCTCTTAATTTATATACATTTTTAAGCCAATTGAAAGCTTTAAAAACTATCCCTTGATTGTAAAACATCATGGTGGAAACAACAAAATTATTTGCTGTCGCCAAATTATCCAAAATCAAATTTATAAGAGCGCCTTATGCCCAACAAACCATGGCGGGCCAAGCAAACGTTTCTATGGCCCCGAAATTATTGAATATTGACTTTATATGTGCGCATTATTTTCGTCTTCATTTGTTTAAATTTTTAAACCAATTGAAAGCTCTAAAAACTATCCACTGATTCCGAAACACCATGGTGGAAAAAGCAAAACTAATAGCTGGTGCCAAATTATCCAAAATTAACTTTAGAAGAGCGCCTTATTTTCTTTGTACTTTGTTCAAATTTGTGCATCCAACTTCAACCCCCAAAAAACTACCCCCTTACGAAGAACAGCATAGCGGCGTCAGCGAAACGTTTCGCTGGTCCCGACATTATTCATAAATTAAATTTATATAGGCGCATTATTTTCTTCTTAAATTGTACAAACTTACTCAACCATTTTCAATACCTAAAAACTACCCCCTGTGTGGCAAAGACCATGGCAGAGACAGCAAAATGATTCGCTGGCGCCGACATTATCCAAAATCAACTTCATACGGGCGCACCATTTTCTTCGTAATTTTTTAACAAATTGTTTCAACGAATTTGATCGTCTTAATTTGTTGAAATTTGTGCAACTAACTTCAACCCCTAAAAACTACCCACTGTACGAAGAACAGCAAGGAGGGGTCAGCGAAACGTTTCGCTCGCTTTGTCATTATCCTAAATAAAATTTATATGAGCGCATTATTTTATTATTAATTTTTTCAAAATTGTGCAAAGAACTCCAACCTCTAAAAGATACGTCCGTTTTGCAAATCATTATGGTGGGAACAGCAAAATAATTTGCTGGCGGCGAGATCGTTAAAAATCAACTTCATATGAGCGCATTATTTTCGCCTTAATTTCTTTATTATTTGTGTGCAAAACACCATTGTGGGAACAGGAAAATCATTCGCTGGCGCCAAAGTATCAAAAATCAACTTTATATAGGTCCAATATTTTTCTCCTAATTTTTTCAAATTCGCGCAATCAATTTCAACCCCTAAAAACTACCTCCCTTGCGAAGACCAGTATGGCGGCAAGTGGTAATGAGAGGGTTGATTAGGGTTTTTTGTTCATTTATAAGTGGTGCATATGGGTGAGTTTAAAATCCCATAGGAAACTTACTTTATCAATGCGGATTTTAAACTTTTTGTTTTGTTGTTTATCACTTCCTAAAACTTTTTCACCTCCATATCTTAGGCAAATTTCAAGATTTAAAAAAAAATTGTATGGCGCATATGACCGCATTTGAAGACGTACGAATCCATGTCCGAGACTGTATATTGCACATCGCTGTTAATGGTTTAACACCTGTGTTATACTGCCCCTCCCAAAATATGATATCTTTGCTAATTATCTAGTGCAAAACTTTTCAGTGTTGGCACATTTAGGCGCATTTGAAGATCTTCAAAATCATGTGATTAAAGGTTTGATTTTTCAAATGGGATGATAGCGTGACGCTATAGAAAACCCGAAAATTAAGAGTCGGGGGCTGGGGTAACGCACCTTCTACCTGAGATTTGGAAATATGTGTGTGATGAATAGTTTTTATTTTATATACTTTTTGCAGTTTTCGTTAAGACAGCTGAGAATTGGTTCGTAAATTTGACTGGAGTAGTTCCATAGGTTCGTGAAATATTACTGCGAGGGTGGATATATCTACTATAGACTTGGAAAGCTTTGTGTGATAATTATTTTGAAATATTGTTTAACCTTTAAATTGAAGGAAAGTGAGATTTGGTTGTTTAATGCTACTGTGGAGACCAGGATATGAAAAAGATTTTTGGGAAAGTGTTTGTGGTTATTGTTCTTAATTGAAGTGTTCATGGATTTTTTAGTTGACGGCAGCTAAGCAGTGTTTGGTTAAATGCTTCAAGGCTGTCTTTTTTATTTGGTTTTTTGATTATTATTATTTTATTCATTTGAAAATTTTTCGGCAGTATTTTTGTGATCCGCGGAAGAGCATTTACTAAAAACATATAAATATAATATAAATAAAAAAACAAAAAAAAACAAATATATATATATATATTGTAACCCTCGAGTTACAAGGGTTGCCTGGATATAGGCAAAAGTAGCATCTCCTGTGTGAT
>JAAAKG020139189.1:0-12430 GCA_010014905.2 Druon quercuslanigerum
GTGAATCATATAAATATCTGGGTATTCTTGAATCTAAGGGTATTCAGCATACGATAGTTAAGACAAGCCTAACGACTGTCTTCACGACAGTCGTGGATAGCCAGAAGGCTATCCACGGCGAGCACTTTAAAACGTTAGATCCACATGAAGTGGATAGTGAGGCATCCAATATTTGACTAAGAAAGTGTGTTCTGTATCCAGAGGTGGAAGGATTCGTCATCGCGATACAGGAAAAGGTTGTTTTATTAAACAACTGTCGTATGGTAAGATACTTTCTTGACGATCAGAAAGCGAGCGACTAAAAACCTTTCAAGTGGCAGATGGTAGCTCTAAAAAAGCATCCGGGGGTGACTGTTGTCACCTCCGACACTCGCGGAGTCTCGTAACTGTTTACCTACAGCATCATCGCAGTGGGTTTCAAGCATCTTCTTAAATTAACTTATAACATCCTGATCTCATCAGTCACTTGACTTATTCCTCGGTTATGATGTATAACCGGGTTCACCCGAGTAAAAGTTTTGAATAAAATAATAATAATCACAAATCTTTATTATGAAACCAGTCTACATAAAATTGAATACACAAAAGAACATGGACAACAGGAACATAAAAGGCAGAGGTTCAGCTTAAGCTGCTTTTCAACCTATCCTTTAATCAGCTTCTTAAACAGAAAGTATCTTTTAAATAGACTGAAAAAGAACAAAAATCGTTTGAAGCTTTAAAGAAGAATTATTCGAAGGTACCGAAGGTTTTTCATTAGGTGGACTTTTGTTTCAAGTTGAAAGCGGGAGAGATAAACCAATAATATATGTATCCAGAGCGATATTATTTTTGAAATAGTTTACAAAAGCGGGTAATCAAAATTATCTCTCAAAATAGGAGAGGGAAACGTGGACGAGGATATAGAAAAAATGATAGTGGAAATAAAAAAAGGATTAGAGTACACAAAAAAAAGTTACTAAAGGATGGAATAGAGGTGGTTGGAATGAGGATTCTAAAGAGAAAAAGAAGGAAATCAGAAGGAATTACGAAAACAAATAAAAGAAAAAAGTAGTGGAGAAGAATACT
This sequence comes from Druon quercuslanigerum, assembly GCA_010014905.2. Lineage (NCBI taxonomy): Eukaryota > Metazoa > Arthropoda > Insecta > Hymenoptera > Cynipidae > Druon > Druon quercuslanigerum. The sequence goes on from JAAAKG020139189.1 coordinate 1,069, forward strand.
GGAAAAAAAGAATAATTATACTAAGTTTTGGATGACAAGAAAGAGAAAGAGAAAAAAAGGATTAAGGAAGAGGTAGATAAGGCTAGGACGAAAGAAGAGGTTCGGAAAATAGTAAATAAAAAGAGAGAAAAAGAAGAAAAATAGTGGTATTTAAGTCGTTGCCTTCCTGAAGTATCTATTCTGTATTTTCTTGCCGAAACCATTTGTATGTAGACTTTATTAAAGCCTTCTAGTAAATTTTAGGCGTCCCATCGGAGCTCAGGTTACCAGTGAACACGTGAATTACACCAAAACTCAACTTAAAGAAGCATCCCCACACATGCACCTTGACTGGATACAAAACGCTGCGTTGGACGAATAGTAGACCGTGTGCGGACTACGCGCGTGATGTACAAACCCATGCCCAGAACCATGACAGATTTGTAAACACTACGTTCAGCCAGTCACGTTGGATATTTGCGTTCGCCCATGCCAGTCGCTTTTCAATGTGCTCCGGCGTTGTATCGTTGTGTCCGGCGTTGTATCGTTTGTAGCCTTCTTGACAAAACTCTCTCTAAAAGCTTGATAATCATCGTATCCTTCTTTTTCGTCGTCACACGCGTCTTATCACTGACTGGTAAATCGTCAACATCACCTAACTCTTTATACCACTTCACCAACTTCCTTACAAAGTCCTTTGACTTTCTCTAGCGCGCATCCGCTGTGAAAGACATTTTGGGTCTTTTTGAATGTGTGCACAGAAACACGGCTTCGAACCGACTTGCGTTAACTACACTCGTTGCAAAATATGTCTTTCCTTGTCTCAAAACAAATGATACGGGACCAAAACTTACAGCGCATCTTGGATTAACCTTTCTTGAGTCTCATAGCATAGATCATTTCTTAGATTCTTTGATTTTAGTGGTTTGGTTGTGCTGCTTATGTTCGTTTTCATTTAATTGGGTGTCGTTTTATTCCCTCCTTATTTAACTTCATTACTTTTAGAATGGAGGTTTTATGTCTGCAAGACAAAATTGAAAGGATTCTCATTTATGGAGAGAGTGACGATATTAGTCGCAGTTTCTCATGAATCCTATGCTAGTACTCGACAACTATAAGCTGTGACTCCAGAATGTCTCAAAGCAGTGTTTGAGGGAATAAGAACGTAATAAATAACATGCCTTTCATATGTCACTGCATTACGAACTTCGTGGCAATTATTTTCAGAACCGAATGACATTTTGTCAATGGAAGCTTCAGCAGATACTAGGGAACTTAAATTTTCTTCAAGTATTGTTTTTAGATGAGTATTTTTTCATCAAGCACTGTACAGTTAATCAACATAACGCGCATTATTGCAGTGTGGAAAACCCACACTGGTTGCGCGAAGTGAAGTGTCAGCGACCTGGGTCCGTGAACTTTTAATGTGGAGTAATTGGAGAACAACTTATCGGTCCGTATTTTATTGATAGTACTTTAAACGGTGATAAATACTGTAACTTTTTAGAAAATGAAGTTCTAACATTGCTTAAAGAACTAAGCTTGGAAGTGCGATAGAACACGTAGTTTCAACATGACGGTTGTCTAGTGCATTATTCGTCAATCGCGCGAGATGTACTGAATAGAGAATTCAACGGTCACTGGATCGGCACGGGACTCAAATAGAATTATACTAAAGATAGATACATATATTACATCAGTTGTAACCAAAACCACAGAAATTAAGTATGTAACCAAATTTTCAGAAAACATGTATGAATATGAAACTGAAATCTTATAGCCAAAGCATAGAAATATTATAAACTTAATAAAGAATAAATATTGAAGAAATTCTCAAGAAATCACGTATCGAACCGAAATCATAGAAATATTGTAGACTTGATAAAGAATGAACATTCAACCAAGTTCTCATACGATATGCATCCACTAAAGATCACAGAAATCTTGTAACCTTGAAAATGTATAGAAAATAATAACTTTTTACTCAAATCTTTCAAAGAAAATATGTACACAAATATAGGAGTATTGTAATTTTATTTTACATAATTAAAAGTTTTTCATAAGGAAACCCGCTGTATTTCACCGGGGACGGGTGCTAATCTAAAAAACTGCACCCGCTCTCAGCGAGCTCGTAGTAAAATTTAGGTCGTAACCACGTATCACGACCGTGAGATACCCAAGGACGACTGCCTTCTGCATTTTGCCCGAAAGTGTCTCAGCATCTTGATACACGCAGGGATGCTTTTCAGCCTATTAACCAGTAAAAGGTTGGTTCTCGAATATTTCATCTGTGAATTCAGTTCTGTTTTCATTAACTTTTTCTTTAACTTCTTAATCTTTACTCTTATATGCACAAAAGCTACTACTTATCACTACATTTGAATTACTATGCATTAATCCATATAGTTAGTTCGATATGTATTCTGATCTCGAATCTTATTTTTGTTAATTTAGTATATAGATTAAATTATAAGATTAATCTAGTATTCTGCCGGTCACTGCTTTCACAAATTTGTAATGACCTTTTTTCATCCTGTTTCTCAGAGGGCTATTTAAACATAGGGACTTTTCTTGAATAAGTACAAATACAAATACCATTTTAAGAAGAGGGTCCCATCCGTTTTTCATTATATTTACTGTACCCAGAATTCTCATGTTGTGAAGTCATTAAAAATTTTGTATTTCGAGACCAACTTGACGGCAGGAGATGTAAAGTCGCCAAATGAATAGAGTAATACCGGGGTGGCAGGCAAATTCGTTGCAGATACTTTGTTCCTCGCCGACAGTTCAGAAGACCAAATCTGCCAGATGAGACGTTTGCACCTGCTTCGGAGAGTATCCTTTATAGATGTCACATCCTCAATGCGGATCTGTGACACACTCAGGTATTTATAGATCTCTTCAGTGCGAAGGTGTCGTATAGCGCTTACGTCGACGAGCCCAGGGTCTTTAGAGACTTCGAAATGGCAATGTGCGAAAGATAGTGGCAATCATGTGAGGCAAAACAAGATTGGGCTCATGATGTTGCCCTAAAATACATATCCCCGAAAGGTGACGCTGTCAGTTGTCAGAAGGAATTTTCCAAATGAGATAGTGAATCTGATTTTCCAAAGGCGCATCAATCTCTCTATTTACCTCACGATGTGCGGATGAACCTTTAAGCTTTCCAAAAGACATATGATAAGTATGTGGCAGCTCGAACCGAAATCTTTACGGCAATCAATCCATGCCATCGATAGGCCGCGCTGGCAGTATGCTGCGTCTTTGCAGACACAGCTATCAATGAGAAGTATCTCCCGACATCCTGCTACTCCTTTCTTTGAGCCGCTTTTTTCGTACATTCCTTGTCACACAGGTCCGCCTCTCTGAACAATCCAATCATTTAGGATAGCTGTGAAGATCTTATACAGTGTGTTTCGACAAACGATTTGCCTGTAATTCTTCGGGTCAGCTAAATCGCCCATCTTTGGCAGGAATACTGTGCCGCCTTCCATCAAACATTCCGGGATAGGCTTTTCCGACTTTACATCTGATTTAAAAATGCGGGCTAGATGCTGGTGGCTTGAAGGAAACTTCTTTCACTAGAAGGCCTTGACACCATCTATTCCGGGAGCGAAATTGTTCTTCACACCTCCTAATACTTTTTTCTTCTCTTTGGAGGTGATCGATGGGCATTCTTTCTCACTTTTTATGAAGGCATTGTAAAGCTCCTTGACGCTATTTATATTCTTTGAGTCTTTTTCACAGTGAATGACGAACTTAGTAGACTTCTCTTCAAAATATTCGACCTGCTCTGGTTTCGGTAGATGGTCGACAGTAACTGAAGGGTCTTTTAAAAGTCGAGATGGGTCAGAGAAAAACTCTTGGATTTCTGTGATACACCTCTCTCTCTCTCTTTCAACCAAATGCTGCCTGATGTTGTCCGACCTGATGTTTCGCGTTCGATTGATCTTAGCCAAACTTACTACAACTATATTTGTTTTTGTCATTGTTGTTCCCACGAGCAGGTGGGGAAAAGCTTCCGTCCATGCTTGTAGAGCCTCATATGCAAGGATAGAGCTGCCTCTCCTCAAGGAAAGGTCGCCCGGTATCCCAGGGTCACCTCTTGAGACAACGCACCCAGGTGCCATTTAGCTTTCAGGACGGTTGCTACGCCTCCGCTTAGGTGTTGTCCCTTCGAGACCATCCCTGAACAATTGTCCGTGACTGGACACGTTCGGGGGCTTTGTCATAGGCCTTACGGTTTTATTCCAAAGGAATTTGCGATGGAGAGACTTATAGGTACTTATAGGATGTGACATCTATAAAGGATAATACCCGAAGCAGATATAAACGTCTCATCCGGCAGATTTGTTCTTCCGAACTATCGGCGAGGAAGAAAGTATCTGCAACGAACATGCTTGCCGTCCCGGTAGTACTCTATTCATTTGGAGTGGTTCCATGGACCCCTTGATATCGGGACACGAAAAGTTATGCACACAAACAAAAGCATGTATCTTAAGTCTTCTGTTCCGCGACTCTGCATCTCACGCTGATAAGATGGTCGCGGAATTTTGAATCTCGAATGTCTTCATAACAGGCATGAAGAAGTGGGCAAAGGAGCGTTTCAGTAAAAAGCAGCGAACGAGGCTGCTGAAACACTCGGACTTAACTTCAGTATCAGAGGTGAGCTGAATGCTCCTCTATACGAGGATGCACGACATCTTCCACAAAAGTGTAGAGAATCAGCCAATAACGTGTGAGCTAACCTTTGCTTTCCTTAAATCACGCGGATTGACGTCGGGCACAGAGTTTTACATTTAGGCATGTCAAGATGGTGTTATTTCCACCTTAACATAACCGTAGCCACATTTTGAGCCAAGACATTCCCCGTGATAGCTGCAGGGCGTATCATGCACACCCCGAACATCTACGACACATAATATCTACTTGTCGAACTCATGCGGTAACGGCCTACATCCAAAGGCACAATGCCGCACTAAGAGTGCCTTATTACCATCTCTGTAACTCTTACGGCATTTACCTTAATATCGCTCTGCTAAACGATCCTAGGGAAATGAGTCAATTGTCGAGAATGAGAAGTGCCGCATATACTGGAACTTAAATTCTCGACAATTGTTTCTGTTGCACACTCGAGGCCTGACCTGGTTCTCCTTGACTTCGAGAAGCGAACCATGTTAGTTTTCGACTTTTCGGCACCAGCTGACTAAAACCTTATAGCGAAGGAGAATGAAAAGAAAGAGAGGTATAGAGAACTTTTAAGGGAGTTGCAACGATTGTGCTTGCAATATTCTGTTAAATTAAACGTCCTGATCATCCTCTAAAGTTTGGTTTAATAGTAAACTTTTACTACTAAGATTATGTGTCATAGTCAAAAGTCTTTAGGTTGCAGCATGGTCGTATGTAGAATACCTACAGATTTCAATTTTTGGACTAACCTGAATAGTAAGTGTTTTTTGAAAAAGTTTTGGAAAAAGCGAGAATTGTAGTTTGGTTATTAGGGCGAACGTTATAGCGATATATGACAACAAACTGATACTGTGTATCTCCGAATTTTTTTATTGTCAGATGAATGCAGTTCTTATGTATTATAATTTATATACTCTAAATAAGTAAGGGAAAGGTGGGGGCGGAACCGTCACGATTTATTACAACTGGGGGGGGGGGGGGGCCATTTTTACTATTTTCAGCACCATGAGATTAGTGGTCGGACCCTGTTTTTCTAGTCAGTTTTAAATTTGAATGCGCACTTCTATTTATTAAAAAAATAAAAATTCTTATTAATTTCAGGGAGTTGGAACTGTTGTATCTGGAACAACATTAAAAGGTGTAATTCGATTAAATGACGCATTATTGCTTGGACCAGATCCATCGGGACACTTTTTTCAAATAATAATAAAGAGCATTCACAGAAAAAGAATGGCAGTCCGAGAAGTACGTGGTGGACAAACTGCAAGTTTTTCACTAAAGAAAATTAAAAGGTCACAAATTCGTAAAGGTATGGTATTAGTTTCGCCCATTTTGAATCCGCAAGCTTATTGGGAATTTGAAGGCGAAATTCTAGTATTACATCATCCCACGACGATCAGTTCACGTTATCAAGCAATGGGTAAATTTTTTTCAATTACATAATATATGATAATAAGAAATTTTATTATTTATATTAATAATAATAATAATAATAATAATACTAAGATGTTCATTTAATGCTTACGAGCTTGAGTCATGGCAACAGCGCTTATAGTGACTAGATCTTTACAGCCTCGCGAGTTTTTACAACATCCTTTTTGTTCTTCTGTAAGGATGTCATTCTCGCCACAATGACAATATACCTTATTTGCAATAATAGTTGTAAGACATTTATAAATTGTTGGAAGACAGACTATCGGTCGAAATTCCGATAGATTTTTAGCATCTGTCTTTTCAGGTAACATATACGTAGTACCCTGGAGCATAATGCCTGGCATTAGATCTATGTGTTTAATCATGTTCGGACCCGCAGCTTTCTAGTTACTTGCCCTTTTTAATACCGCTGAAACGTCTAAAGCTGTGATGTTTGTCAGCTGCATTTCAGGGCTATTGCCTACCATTGCTGTCTCCAGTTTGAACCACCCAGTGTCCAAATTGCATCTGTTTATTTTTCCCAAAACACCCGTCCAGTAGTTAGTCATATCTTCCAATTGAGGGAATTGGGTGTCTTGCTGGTTATTTTGTTTTGCACTCAGTTCACGGTAGAACCTTCTTCCATCTGTCTGAAAGTTTCGATTTTGTTGACTTCATGCACTACTTTTCTTGTACCGACGCGGTCTGGCAGAAAAAACATCAAGTCTTTGCCGTTGGAAGTCCATAATCTCATCCACTACTGATGGTGTTAATGTCTCGATGTGCCGAGGGTGGATGATTTTAGTAATATGGTTTAGCAGCTTTTTGGTTCTATTTCCTTTTCTATATTGAGTTAATCGACCCAATTTGCACCTGACTTTGCTGACATCCGTATCCAACCTGATTTTCCATAGTGGAACTCGATTCCTTGCTGGGACAAAAACTGCATTTGTAGGCCTAGTTATGCGGCCCAACTTTCTAGCGGTTTCCACAGCTGCACAGTATAGAAGAGTTTGCACCTCTAACGCAGTTTGTGTTACGTTCAAATACGTAGGTAAAACTCTGCTGATCAGGTGTTTTGTTAGTACACGAAAATCATGTGTGATGTTCACTTTGGGCAGAGAATGCCTTAGTGTTCGTTCTACATATCTGAACTCTAGTAAAGCATGAACGAAATTCCTTTCAAGGTGCTGTAGTTTTTCCGGAATTTCGCTGTCCACGTCAACATTATTAATATCCGGTTGTTGTTCTAATGGATCCGGCACATGATGTTCATTATCCCTAGCACCTATTCCTTCAGCTGCAATCAAGTTTTCGTTGTCCACATCTTCCAAGGGGAGTTCATCAATAGGAATCTGCGTTTCCACTTCTATTTTGATAGCAGCTATTTCAACAGCCGAAAGCAATCTGCTTACGGATGTTGAGCGTTTTTAATCTGGCAGATTCTGTTCATTTATTTTTGTGGCTAGCTCTGGCTATTTAAGTAAGGAAAGTCTATGATATTTTCTCATCACACTTTGCCCACATTTCTCTGCCAAAAAATAAAGGCGCATAACATCTCTGTTCATATGGTATGTCCATTTCCGTCGCTTTTTTGGTTGCTGAACCTCTACTTGTGCCTCTATTTGTATAAGGCCATCCGCCTTTAGAGGATGTGGTGGTGTTGCTAAGTACCTGAGAAGCTGTTAAGTTTTTTTTACTCTTCCTGATTCTACGAAAGAGTGAATTATTTCCGGTTGAATTATTAAATTACAAGGTATCTTTTCCATGTTTGCTTGACAAACTTTCCTTTAGCAGTTTGAATTGTAGGTATTAAACATTGCTCTCTATGTTTGAATCAGTGAGATTTTACTGGTGAAGCAGATACACATGCCATGTTACAAAAAATTACAAGTTACGTTTTATGTAACATAAATTCTTCTGGGAATCGCAAAGAGAAACATTTTTGATAGTGAAGCTGTTATGCTCTTTTAGGCTTAGTAAACTAATTTTCAAGAAATCAAGTTTGCCGGGTTTCGCGAATGTTCAGTTTTTAATACTTTTGTTACAAGTTTGGTAACAGAAACACTGGGATGAATCGAAAATTGTGTCCTTTGTTGTTAGAAATGGTGTTTAATTACTTACATCTTGGTAACGTTTGTACTTTTTCAGGCAAGATTAAAAAATTTATATTAAAAATCTTATAGTTAGAATATTCAAAATTTCGTCTCTAATACCTCCAGATTTCTACCAAATTTAATGATCGGTTCTAGAATTGTGATAATTCTAAAAGATCCAACCTAAGAAATCAATATGGAACAACTTACAAAGTTTTGAAAATTGTTAATAATCCTTTTGGCCTAAAATGTCTCTGACCAAGTTTCATTAAAAGTCAAGCGACCATTTGCAGATTCTGATATTCCTGAAGAGAAACGGCCTAAATATTTTCTCTTATATCTCCCTCTGCTTCGAAGATTAGGATATTGAGCGTTCTCTCAGGTGTACTCATTAAAAGATTTTTTTCCATGAGATGCACCGTTTTTTTCTACCTCCAGATGATTTCAGATGTTTGACGGGCAGTGTTAGCCGACACGTCAGAATTTTATTATACGAAGTTTGAAGTAATTTCGTTTTAATTCTTTCAATTTAATGAAGAACGTAAGAGCCAAAAAATTTCTTGCTCAAAATCAAGCTTACATACTTCATGTATTAATTCACTGATGAACATAAAACGATATTTTACAATAACAGTACATCATTATCAGCATCATCGACTTTCATTGGTGCATGCACTCTATTCCGTATCCCCATGAAAGAGTGATTTTAGAACCAGGAATCAGCGATGGCTTATCATTGTGCCAGCTGAAAGCAATCTTATAGTTCAAGCGTTGACCGATAAAATTCCAGCCCATGGAGAATAAGGATAAAATCAAGTTAGAATAATAGAATAGAGTGAGCTGTCCAGAGTATCCTGACCAGATACCCAAAAAAAGGTTCGGTACAATTTTTCGGTCGGTTTCCCGAAAGTCGAGAATAAGGATGAAACCAACGCATGCAAAAGTTGTGCCCCCGGACGTATAAAGTTCATATTGTCACTATAGATGGACATTCGTGTGGCATCATATTCCTCCAAAGAATAACTCAAAAATGTTCTTTTTAGGGTAGTATGGAGGGGAAAAGTAAAATAAAAAAGAAATTTTCCTCGAAAACTACTAATCCGATTTTTATGATTGGAATATATGTTATATTCACCCATAAGACTAGTTAGAAGTTTTTTAAAAGTTTTTTAAATAAAAATAAGAGGTAAAAACAATGTTTAAAAATTTCTACACATTTTTTTGAGGTTATTTTTTACAAATATACTTCTAGTCTAAGAACAGTGCACGAGTCAAGAAAAGGGCCTACCACGAGACATGCATGAAACTTTTTACAACATGATCATCAAAAGCGTAAAAAGCACGTTACCTGATCTCTGATGCAGGGAGGGGGGTCTAGGGCGCATCCCTGGCGGGGACGAAGGGGGCGAAGCTTCCGCCGGGGGGCTCGGAGAGCAAAGCGCCCTACTTAAAAAAAACCAAATCTTGAGTTAAAATATTATAACGACAAAAAGACGTAATCACTGTCGACAGCAATGAGGTTATAAAAGCACGTGATCCTTTTTGTCGCTAGGTACGCTAGTTGCTCTAGTCAAAGTTCCGGAAAAATTTTAATTTTATAAATGAAAAATGAATTTTTAATACAAATTACTAATAAAAGTGTATACTTTATTCATGAAAAATGTTATCAGTTTGAAAAGTAAAAATTCAGTATTTTAAATATCGACCTATTTCCGTCTTTATCTAAATATCTTCCTTTCACTTACTGTGAAAATGAGGAATGCTTACGAAAAGAGACCTTTTCGTAATAGTGACGTCACTGAACGCCAAAGAAGAGTCATTCCGTACGTCTTTATTCACATCGTTCGAAACGCGCCATATTACGTACAGATCATAAGCATAAAATCATGCCATTTTCATGATAGTATTGTAAAAAGTATTTTATTCCTAAAAATAATAATTATTTTTAAATTTTTTGTTTCTAACTAGTCTTTTAGGTGACTAATACGTATATTTCGATCACCGAAATCAGTTTCGTCGTTTTCCATCGATCTATGATGTTCCAGGTCTTGAGGTAATGTCGAGGTCTATACGCAACTCGGCGTCCCGCACTAGATTGTGTTTTCTTTAGACGCGAAGTACCCCTATGAAAAATTTGAGTAAGATGTTAGTTGAATTAAATAATACAATTATTTTTTCCCTAAAAAAACTAAAGGTGTATCTGTAAAAAATAACCTCAAAAAAAATGTTTGAAATTTTTTAAACATTTTTTTACCCCTTATTGTTATATTAAAAATTTCAAACAAAAATTTCTAACTAGTATTATGGGTGAATATAATATATATTTCGATAATCAAAATCGGTTCAGTAGTTTTCGAGAAAATTGACTTTTTTATTTTACATTTCTCCTCCATAACTCCCCTAAAAATAAAACTGTTAAATTATCCCTTTAAAGGAATGTTATCTCACAAGGATGTCCATCTATGGTGGTAATATCAACTTGAAACTGCGGGACAACTTTTGCATGCTTACCCCCCTAGGCCCTGTAAAAAAAATTAGGGTGATCTTTTGGTAGGAAATTCATATTCTTCTTTCTGGAGAATTCTTCCATTAGATTTTGTGAAAGGATAAAATTAGTTGAATGGAACAATATATGCTGCCAAATGTATTAGCACACTTTACCAAAAGTATGTGAAAATGTGACAAACAAGAAATTAGGCAACTCTTTCTAATTATTGAAAAAATTATTTTGAAAAAATGCGACTGCAAAAAATTTTGTAAGAATATATACTCGAATAGACAGCCATAGGATTTTGTTTGAAAATATATTTTGGAACGTATCTCTTGAAAGTAACCTACATTTTGATTTTATATTTCAACATTTTCTTCACCAATAATTTTCTGCGAGAATTTCCTTATTTTTTCTTGTTAATTACGCAAACATATATTTTTCTATTGAAATCAGCTGGCAGTTTTTGAATAAAACGACTTTTTTTACTTTTATCCCCCCCCCCCCATAGATTCTTCAAAAATTCCATTTAAAGGACAAGTTAAGGGATTTCCTGTCTCATGTGTATCTAGCTATGCCATCAATTTGTTCTCGACACGTACAGGGGAAACTGTTACATGCCCCCCCCCCCCCGCCCCCCTCAAGCCCATGGCGGGAACGTTCCCGCCGGGCGAAGCCCCGAAAGAAACGCCTGTCA
>JAAAKG020139190.1:0-12429 GCA_010014905.2 Druon quercuslanigerum
ATTGTAAGCTTGTACCAAATTACTGCGGTCAAGGAAAGTAATTATAGAAAGAACCAAAACGAGTAACTTTAAATTTAGAGTCTAAACTGAAAACTCAATCTCTAAATTTAACTTTATCTGCACCGGAGGAGAACAGATTAGAAGGACCAACCTTCGAAGTCGAGTACGTAACCTGCTTAATCGAGTTCTAAAAAAGGAAGTTCCTTGATTAAAGTAAAAAGTAGACAATAGAGTAAATAGGGATGTTAATTTTCCTAGGTTTAGAAATATATACATGTAGTTTCATCAACATAAAATAAGACTTTTTCGATTAAAGTGAGTAGGATGTATTTAGAGTTTTATAAAATAAAATTGTAAAACTTTTATACAAAGAAAGAAAGACAAAAAATTGTTCACTTCTCCTCCCGTGTGTATCTATTTTCATAAAAATATGAAATAGAACATCTTAGACTGGTTGAGATTTTTTTAAAGCTCACCGGAAAACTACTGAATAAAAAAGTAGATTAAAAATTAAGTTTTTAACGTTATCGATAAAAATGAATACAAAGAGTACACAAGTTTAAAAAGAGCAATTGAATTTATTTATTTATTTGAACTTTGAAGACATCTTGTTAGTTTTATTTGAGTTGAGGATCTTACGTGTCCTAATATTACATCAGAACTTGTTAGAGGCTTCATCCTACTTGGCTCTTCTCTCGTGATGTGGTATCATCATGGATGGTTTCGTGCTAGGGAAACTTTAAGGAGTAAGTTTACATTTGGATAGCCATGGTAGAAATTGTAATCCAACCTAAGTCCGTGATACAGGAAACTCTAGCATTAATTCTCAGTCACTCAAAGATTTAAATTTCTCTTTATTGATTTTATTATCAATTATAATATTTTAAGTGGAAGAAACAAACGAGCCTTGGGACGGCAAAACTTTTCTAGGCTGAAATATGTTTAAAGACCTTTAAAAATCTTAAAAAATAATTTACCTTTTGAGAAGACCAAAAAAATGTTAAACTAAGTCTAGATTTTTGATGATTCTGAAAAAAAAAATCAGAAGCTTTTTAAGAATGTTGACGCGGTTCAACAGAAAATAATATTTTTCTAAATTTTCCTGCAAAAATTAAGGAATAATTAAAAAAAAAAATAGAACAAAATCAGTCAGTTAAAAAGATGTTTAAGAATCTGAGATGTTTTGTGGATAATAAAATTAATTCAATGGTAAAACATTTTTTGGATCATGCATACATTTTTTTTTTTTATTTCCGAAGGGTCAACAATTTTTAGAAAGAATTTTGAATTTTCTCGAGAAACGTAGGCAAATTATATTGGTGTAACATTAAAGCAAATAAACAAAGAAACTTCAAAATTTAAAATTTTTATTTTGTGCTGAGAATTTTTTTTACTGAAGATTCTAGAGTATCTAAGAATTTCTTTTCTTCTTGACTGAATAATCTTTATTTTGTTTATTTTGTTAAAAATTTTCATTTTTGACAAGATTATTAATTTTTTATTGAGTAATCAACCAGTATGTGTTAATTTCGTTTTCGTTTTCATAAACTCAATTGTTTTTTAATTTAATATAAAAATCCTTTTTAATTGAAATATCAACTATTACATTTTTGTTTGAGAATTTTTTTTTCATAGTTAAAAATTCAAATTTTGGTAAAAAATTAGGAGTAAAATATAAATTATTATATTTTTTGCTGCAAATTAACCATTTCTAGTTGAAAATTTAACCACTTGGTTAAAATCTGTTGTTCTAGAATATTAATAATTTCACGTGAAAAATCGTCGTGTTCAGTAGAAAAAAAATCCTGCGTAGAAAATTTTATAACTTGGTCGAAGAATAAATTTTTTGTTGAAAAAAACTTTCTTCTTGAAAATTAATTTTTTTTGTTACAAATTTGTATTTTTGGGTTAAAAATTAAAGCGTTTTGTAGAAAATTTGTCTTCTTTCAAAAATAATCATTTTTTAATGGTTCAAAATACCACTGTTTTAAATTTAATCTTTATAGTAGAAATTTAATATACTTGAAGAAAAATTTAATAATTTAGTTGAAAATTCAACTATTCGATCGAAAAATAACTTTTTGTTCAAAATGTTGTATTTTTCAGTTAAAAACTGATTTTTTGTTTAAATTGTTCTCCTTGAGAATTTGCTAAATCTTTCTTGTTTAAAAATACAACTTGTTTAATTTATTAATAAATTATAATTCAAATTCTAAATTTTTTTAATTTTTTAAAATTAAATTCCAATAATTGAAATTAAATCTTCTTTGATGCAAAGTTAATCTTCTTGGCGAAAAATTCAATAATTTCTTTAAAAATTCAACCATTTTGTCGAAAACTAAATTTTTTGTTAAAACCTTATATTTTTCGGTTAAAAAATAAAAGCATTAGTAGGAAATTCTTTTCGTTTTTAAAAAATTGAATCTTGTCTTCTGAAAAAATCCTCTGCAATAAAAATTTAACTATTTTGTTAAAAACGTAAATTGTTTAATTAAATTAAAATAATTTTTTGTGTAAATATTCGACCCGTTGGTTCAAAAATTAATTAAAAAAAGGTTTAGATTAATTCTGAATGATGAATATTTATTTATTTCGTTAAAAATTTATTTAGTTTTTAGCTTTTGAAAATATAATTAAATTTTTTTTATACACTATAAAATTTTTCAAATTTTTGTAATTTCTTTAAAATCTCACTAAATCACTTTAAACAATTTCAGATACTTTCGAACCTTTTAAAAAACATTAAAATATTTAAATTTCTTTAAAATCTTTTGAAATCTTTTGGAATTTTTCAAAGCTCTTGAAAATTTTATTTTCTTTTATAATAATAAAAATACCCTAAACAATTTTCAGTACTCTAAAATATTTTGACATCCCTTAAAACTTTTTATAACTTTTGCAACTTTTTTTCTGAAAATAACAAAAATACACCAAATTTTTTAAAATAACATAATTAAATCTTTTAATTCGTTTTAAATTCTTGTAAATCTCATTGAATTCCTGAAAGCAAACCATAAAATATTTTATATCCTTTAAAATATTACTAAATTAATAAAATATAATAAGAGTTCTTTGGAATCTTTTCAAATATCTCAGAATATTTTAAATGCTTTAAAATTTTTTGAACTACTTTCAGATTTTTAAAAGAGTCTAAAACTTTTTCTTCGAGTTTAAAAAAAAATTCCCTTAAAATATATTAAATTCTTTGCAATTTTTTTTTAATTTCTTGAATCATTTGAAAGTTCTGTAAAATTTCTTGAAGTTTTTAAAAATAATCTAAATCCACCATAAGCGTTTTTAAATTCCGAAAATATTTAAAATACTTTGAAAGTTTTTTAAATCCCTTAAAAATTTTTATAGTCCTTGAAACTTCTATTGAGACTTTTAAAATATCTGAAAGAATTTTATTAAAAATTTTTCTAAATCACAATATTTTACTAAAATTAATTAAAAATTCCATGAAATTCTTTAATACACATAAAAATATTTTAAATCCTTTAAAATTTTATAAATACTCTTAAAATCTTTCAAACTTCTTAAAAGTTTCTTGGATTTTTAAAAAATAGTCTAAACCCTTCAAAAGCTTTTTAAATCCTACAAAATTAATTCGAAATTCAAAATAAAATCAATTCAAAATTGTTTGGATAATTTCAAAGACACCCTAAAATATTTTAAAACTTCAAAATGTTTTCGAAATCCTTTAACATTTATAAAAGCTATTGAAACATTTTCTCGGAATCTTTTAAAATACCCTAAAATATTTTAAAATATTTAAAAGTTTTAAAATCCCTTGAAACTAAGTAAAGCTCTTGAAAACCCTTTAAATCTTTTTAAATAATTGAAAATGATATTACTAAAATAAATTAAACATTTTTGGAAATTCTTGTATTTACCTTCAAATATTTCATATTTAATTTAATTAATTTCTAATTCTGTAAACAAAATTTAATCCTTGAAAGGTTTTAAAGCTCTTTAAAATGCCTTGGGATCTTTAAAAATACCCTTAAGTATTTCAAAAACATCTTTATATCTCATTAATTTATTATACTAAGATAAACTCAAAATTCTTTTGAATCTTTTGAATTTTATATTTTTCTGTGTTTAGTTTTTAGTCACAAATAATAATATAAAATCGTATTTTAGGAAAAATAATCTTTCTCAAGTGGCCTAAGAACGTAATGTAATGTAATTTCTGTTAGTGTTTAAAATAATTATAAATTATTAAAAAATATTTTTTCTAAAAAGCAATTTTTTCCCCATAAATGATTATTTTGAAAAACTAATGCTATGTATGTATTATTTTTCTCTATAATTTTATCAAGATTGGTTAAGGTATTGCTAAAATTAAAATTCTGAAATATACCTTCTGGTCCTATGCATAGCATTAGGGTGATTTTTAAATTGCAAAACGTTTTGACTTTCCGAAAATAATTCGAAACTCGACTTGTACAAATGACAATGTTCCATTTCCGAGAAACAACACGAAAAGATGCTAACTCATGGAGAGCAAATGATATAGTGGTACTCATTTGCTGGCGCTGATTTTCATAATAAAATTTAAATCGTTAGCACCTTTTTATTTTGTCGCTTTGAGTTAGCACTTTTTCATTTGGTCTCTCCAAGATAAAAAATTTTTATTTAGACATTCAATCCTTCACTGATCTGGGTCAACGGATTTAAGGAGAAGTTTCCGTGGATATCAAAAAAAGGCGCATGTATGCAACGCTTAGCTTCCTTTCATCACATTTTTTTTTAGATGAAACAGCACTTCCATCAATCATTTTACTCTATAAAAAAAAACTTGCAGCAATATTATTACAACTCGGTAACCAAAATATTATTAGACGTCATTCGCAAAATTCACGAAATTGACAGTAATCATGAAAGTGAATTCATGGAATTAAAGGAATTAACGAAATGTATGGAATACGCTAAATTCACGGAATTAATAAAATTCAAGAAATTCAGGACGTTGATGGAATTCACGGCATTTACGGAATTCACAAAATTCACGAAATTCATAGAAATTATGATATTCATTGAAGTGAATTCATGGATTAAAGGAATTCACGAAATTTATGCAAAAAAATAAATTCACGGAATTAATAAAATTCCAGTAATTCACGGTAAGGATAGAATTAAAGGGATTTACTTAAATCGCGGTATTCATTGAATGTGCGAAATTCACGTAATTCATGGAACTCATTGAATTCATGGATTTCAGGGAATTCTCCGAATGTAAGAAATTCTGTGAATTTAGGAAATTGACTGAGTTAAGAAAATTCATGGATTGCATGAATTGCGTGATTTCATTTTTAAGTCCTTAGATTCTGTTAATTCGGTCAATTAATTGAATTCAGGAAATTCCTTGAAGCTCGTGAATTCTTTGAAATTCGTGAATTTTGTGCATCCCACGAATTCCTTGAATTCGATGAAATTATTTAATTTCGCGAGATGTGGGAATTTCGTTAATTTCTCAAATTCCGTGGATCCTACGAATTCCGCTCATACCGCGGATTCCGCGAATTCTGTCAATTCCATGAATTCCGTGAATTCCATGAACTGTTTGAATTCCCTAAGTTCCTTGAATTCCGTGACTTCCTTTAAAACCTTTGGATTCCGTGATTTTCTTAAATAGCTAAATTCCGCGAATTCCGTGATTTCAATGAATTGCGTGAATTCCATAGATTTCTTGAAATTCATGAATACCTTGAATTCCATGAATTTCTTGAATTCCGTAAATATCTTGAATTTCTGAAATTTCTTAAATTTCGTGAATTCCAAGAAATCCGCAAATTCAAAAAATTGCGAGATTTCGTTGAATTCCGTGAATTTCTTGACTTCCTTGAATTCCGTGATTTCAATGAATTGCGTAAATTCCGCGAATTCAATGAATTGCTTTAATTTAATGAATTTCTTGAATTTCGTAAATGCCTTGAATTTTCAAAACTTCTTAAATTCCGTGAATTCCAAGAAATCGGTGAATTCAAAGAATTGCTAGAATTCCTTGAATTCTGTGAATTTCTTGACTTCCTTGAATTCCATGAATTCCATAAATCGCGTGATTTCATCATTAAACCCTTAAATTCTGTTAATTCGGTGAATTCATTGAATTCAGAGAATTCCTTGAAACTAGTGAATTCCTTGAAATTTGTGAATTTCTTGAATATCGTGAAGTCTATGCATTTCACGAATTTCTTGACTTTCAAAAAATTTTTGAATTGTGCTACTGGCGCGAATTTCGTTAATTCGTCAAATTTTGTGGATTCTACGAATTCCGTCAATTCCCCGGATTTCACAAATTCTATCCATTCCATGAATTTCGTGAATTCCATAAACTTTCATGGAATTCATTAAATTTATGGAATTGGCGATTTTTCTGGAATTCATGAAATTCACAGAGTTCACGGTATTCATAGGATTCGCGGGATTCAC
The DNA here is from genome assembly GCA_010014905.2 of Druon quercuslanigerum. Taxonomy (NCBI): domain Eukaryota; kingdom Metazoa; phylum Arthropoda; class Insecta; order Hymenoptera; family Cynipidae; genus Druon; species Druon quercuslanigerum. The sequence continues at coordinate 6,436 of JAAAKG020139190.1, forward strand.
ACAATTTATGGATTTAAAGGAATTCTGTGAATTTAGGAAATTTACGAAATTCATGGAATTCAGGGAATTTATGAAAATCGAGGAAATCAGGGAATTCGTAGAAGTCTATGAATTCCATGCTTTCCGTGAACTGTGTAATTTCATTATAGTCCTTGAATTCCGCGAATACCTTGAATTCCGTTAATTCTGAAAATTCGTTGAAATCATTGAATTTCATGAATTCCTTAAAGCTTGTGAATTCTTTGATACTCGTGAATTCCTTGAAATCCGAAAATTCTATGAATTTCGCAAAATCCGTGAACTACCGTGAACTCCATCATTCTGGTAAATTTTATGAATTTCACGAATCTGGCGAATTCCAAGAATCCTATGAACATGATGAATTCCATGTCTTCTGTAAATAAAAAAGACGCTCCGAATTTTTTTAAATCCTTTGAATTCCGTGACTTTATTGAATTCCTGAAATCCGTGAATTCCTGGAGTAAATTAATTGCTTAAATTTGTGGAACTTCTTGAATTCGGTGAATTCCTGGAATTTCTTACAGTTCTTAAACTCCGTGAATTCCAATAATTGCGAGAATCACCGTTTTCCTGTCATAATGAAAAGTTTCCACAATGTGCAATATTTGTTCTATTCTTTTATAAAATTTCTCACCTACACAGTATATTTCCTCGAATATGTGTGCAGAAATAAATAGCTTTATATTGAGAGGAATAGTGTACTCCAATCATTATTAGAAAAAAGTAAAAGTAGATATTATTATTATAAATGATAAAAATTTTAAGCTCAATTCAAAGTAACCACGAGAAAATCCGCGCAGATTTTGAGACTCCTCGAGGAAGATAGCGAGTCAGTAAATTAATCCTCATGGTTTGCCCCATGTAAAAAATTATTAAAAAACTATTTGACAGCCTAGTGGACCTTTCTTAATGTTAAAAATTATTTCCTAATTTGCATGCGTTACAGGTGTTAAACTTTTTGAACGGTCGTGCTCTTTTTCAAGAAACTCCTAACCCTAATTTCACTTTCCATGTTTAATGTTCGAATATAATTATTATATCTTATTTTTAGAAATGCCCCTTTTGGATTATAAATTTTCAAATGCGATTCTAGAAACTTTGGTTGTTAAATATGAAATTCCTCATGCTAATATGATTGTCACTTTAGGTACTAAAGTTTGTCTGCAATATGGCAATCACCCTTATATGAATATTTTGGTTCAATAAGTGTCTAGATAGCCAGTCGCAAAAATTACATAAAAGTTTATCAATTTTACAGTCTGCATCAAAACGTGTGAATAATTTGAATTGTTTTAACAGGTTGAGTTGCATCAAATTCCACAGTTTATAGTATGAAGTTCGCCGCTTTCACTCAGAACTTTCCACTTTCCGGACTTAGATATAACTAACTATATACTATGGCATGAATATTCCTGAATCAAGGATTTAAACATTACATGGTCCTGGGAATACCCTTTTGACACTAGTCGGGTGATATTTTAATGGCATCAAGGGAGTTCTTTGAGCAACAAAGACTGAAAACAAAGTCACGTCGTTGTCTGTTGCAAGTTAGTTAGTAGCAATGTGGCTGGGGAAGATGAATGCTAAAGAGGCTCTTTGCTCGCGAGGAAGCTTTCGGTCCTTTATTTACATTCAAGGAAAATAATCTTTTAATCATCCATGAAAAGTCTTATCATTTTTAAAATAAAAATTGGGACTAAGGACACAGCAGACAACATCTTGTATTCCATCATGCTGTAAATTTTTGTCAAAAAGCATGTTATCTTGACAAGCCGAAAATATTACAGACATCAACATTTAACTTCAGTTTTTCTCTGACTAGTCGGGTGATATTATAGTTGAATCTAGGGACTGCTTTGAGCAACAAAGGCTGAAAACAAGGTCACATCCTTGTCTCCTAGAAGTTAGTTAGTAGCAGTGTGGCTGGAGAAGATGAGTGCTAAAGAGGCTCTTTGCTCGCGAGGAAGCATCCGGTTCCTGGGTTCCCTAATGTCGGAATGAGCTGCACACCATTGTTGTTCAGGTCGAGGGGCTTTACTGGTTCGTATAAGCCGGTGTTTACGTTATACACATTAGTACGTACCTGTATAGTCGGAGGTAGTTTTGTGTAGCTGCGGAGTGGTTGTAGTAGTGAAGGTTGGCCGGTACTGAGGCGGCAGCGGGGGGCAAATTGGTCCCTTGTCCTCGCTCTCCTCCACTGAAACCTGCCAAATATGGAGCACGTTATTGTTAATGTATGTGACATTTATGTGCTCGGCCTAGTGTGGGGCAAAATAGAACACAGGTTGACCGCGCATTCATAGTCGATGATTGCGGAGAGCAACCCTGTTGATATTAACAGTTTGTGATACCTAAAGGGGGTAAACAATTTCGTCTTTGTTACATGTTTCATATTTTTCCATCCAACAAACAGAGCTCAATATTTGTGACCCTCGATTCATAATAATTCTGTGTGTATCAACACTGAAAAGTGGACAGTTTAATAATATTGGTCCATTCATAAATGGAAACAATGCAAGCCGCGGATAGCAAAATATTTAAAAAGGTTTTCTTGTTTTATAAAGCTTTGTTTTTATACAAATAGGATTAAAAACAAAAGCAGTTTGTTAAAAAAATAGTATGTTAAGATATATTAAAAGTATTGAAAATCAATACTAATAAAAAAAGTGAGAATCTTTGAGGAAGCTTTTTAGGGTAGATAGATATTATGATGACCTAATATTGGTACGTTTTTGTTTTACCCCCCTTACACGAAAAATCAAAATATTTCAAATTATTTAAAAACAAGGGAAGTAGGTTTATTTGTTACTAAAGTAGCGGAATGATAGGGGAATTAATTATTTTAATTTTCTAAAATTGTCAGACGAAAAATACTGCATTTTCAAGAAAGTCGTTGAATTCTCAACCAAAAAAGGTTTCCTGTTAAAAGAAATGACTACTTAACCCAATAAATAAACGTTTTAATAAAAAAGCTAATGTTTCCTCAAACAAATTTTTTTCAACGAAATAATTTAACTCTTCACGAAATAATTGAATTTTAAATACAAAAAGAAAAATTTTCTTGAAGACTTGAAATTTTCTTTAAAATAGGATAAAAGTATAACAAAACATTTAAAGTATTTAAACATAATTATTTTTTAAATAGTAAAATTTTTAAAATCCAAGATGAATCTTCAAAACAAACTGGTTGAATATTTAAAAGATATTTCTTGACTCAAATTTGAAACAGTAAATTTTCCGTTTCAAACATAAAATTAAAAAAAAAATTAATCATTTAAATTTAATCTAATAAGATGTATTTTTAACAAAATAATTGAATCCTATACGAAAAATAAGAATTTTTAACAAATAGTTAATTTATCAACTTAAAAAGGGTAAATATCTAACGAAAAAATGAAATATTTAAATTTGCAGGTAAAAAAAAGTCATTTCTAAAAAAATACCTTTTTTTAACCTAAAGTTAAATTTTTTATACAAATACCTTAACTTTAAGCAAATAGTAAAGGTATCAATGAAACATGTTGATTTCCTAACAGAAAGTAAAGCTTTTTCAGATTATCAAGGAGAAACATAAAATAAATATCAAAGGTTAGATGTTCAGATAAAAAAAGTAATTTTTAACAACAACAACAAATTTGATCACAATTTTTTTTAATTTTTCACCTAAGCAAATAATTTAAAAAAATATTGAAAAATGTAATTTATATTTCAAGCAAATTAAGATGTTTAAAAAAAATTATAAATTTTTAACAAAATATAAATTTTTGAAATAAAAAGAAGGCTTTTAACAAAATACCCATTTTGTTAACAACTTTTAAAATTATAAAGCCACCTAGAAAAATTATCTGCAAAAAAAGTTTTCTACACTAATATACTAGTCTTCGTCAAAAATGTTGATTTTCTTCAAAATAGGTAGATTTTATTTCATAATTTAAAAATAAGATTTAAAGTCTTTAGAATAAATTTTCGGAAAAACTAGACAAGTGGCAGTAAAATGTTTTATAATAATTTTTTTCTGAAATGTACAGAAGAAGTGCAATTCATCTTCCCACGGAGCGGCACTAAAATAGAACTTTATTGTACTGCGACAAGTGGTACAATTCGGCGCCGTTTCTAGAAAAAGAGCTCTTATTCTGCCCATTTCGTATAAAGTATCACGAAACAAATATATTATTATAAAAATTTTTAAAAATGATAAAAATATATTATCTTCGAGAACATGTTTATTAAGTTAATTTTTATAAAAAAATTAACTGAACAAATAATCTACCCTATCGATTCTTTATTTGCAGAGTAAATTTTGAAGTTAAAATTACTTGCTTTTATTAAAAAAATTATACTCAATTAAAAACTTGGTCATCCGATATTTGTTATTAATTTTATAAAAAAATGGTTTAAACAAATTCCCGGTGTGGATATTCAAAGGCAGGAATGAATCTTTTATTCCCCTAATTTTCCTTAAATGCTGTCGCCAGTGATATTTAGTGATGGAAAATAATCATTCGATATTTTTTATCAATTTTATATACAAATTATATAATCAAGTTAATAAGTTTGTCATTGAGATTTCGAAAAAATCCTTTTTTCCCTAATTTTATTCAAATGATGTCGCCAGTGACTTACTAAGCGGTTTACTAAGCGATTATAGTTCATGTTTCTAATACACCAACTCTCGGTTTCCCCCGATCTCGGCCTTCTTAGGACTGTCAGCCCCAGCAATTTCTCAGTTAGCGGGGCGAGGGACGATTGCAACAGACAGGCATCCTTTGACATTGAATTAAAACCGAGAGTGAAGTGTATTAGAGAATTTCAAGAAACGTAAAAAAAAACTTTAAATTTACTGTAGTAGTTAATAAAAAGAATTTGAAAGCCCTGATTTGAACTAAATTTTAAAAAGCTAGAAGGGTGAATTTGTTTTTCAATCAACGGAAGCGTTAAACTCCATTAAAGTGACATTTCTGAATGCTGCTCTTGAGAGTTAAGCTTGGCTCGGATTTTGCTGTATGACGAATTGACTCATCAAGCGACCCATTTCAGGGAACGCTACTTGAAGATAATGTGTTTTATGAACATGGACGAACCATGAAGCATCGCGTACGTCCCTTTTCACGTGTAACGAGCCTCTGCCAGCTATGAATGTGAGATCCAACGTGAGCTCTTCAACAGCTCGCATCGCGTTCTCCATTATGGGATTCGTTACGCCCTCTACTTTCATCTAATGCAGCATAAAATACAAGAGCTAGGCCCGTAAAGCAGGCTTTATTGGTAGTGTGGAAGCGGCACTGCTACGAGGACCCTTATCTTGCGACACTAGCGGTTTATCGCTTTCCTTGGATGAAGTGGAGCGCCATGCCGCAGCGTGGCACTCCACTGTTTTGACAAATCCAATCAGCAGAGGTCACAATTTTAATGTAATTTTATCACCATTTATATCAAATTGAGACTCATTAAATCGCGGCCCGGTCGATACTACACATATCGTATCAAAACATTATATGAACTCTACACATTAAGCGTAAGCGTCGAGTCTACACATTTAAGCCTACACATGCAAGTCTCGACGATTACCTCTACAACTTTTTACAAACGAATTTTTTATAACTGTACACATTAACTGCAAAAACCCTGCACATTTAACTTTATACATGAACGTATATTGAACGTATAATTAATGTTAAAATTTCTGATAATTACATCATGTCTTCTTTACATGTCACATCGTTATTCACAAATATTCCTTCTGAATTGGTTTTAAAAGGCATAGGAGATAGATGGGAGTTTTATCCGTAATCACACTAGTATAACTCTAGATGAATTTAAAGAGGTTTATTACTTCTTTTTGATTCTACTATCTTTAAATTTGATGATGTTTTATACAAACAAACATTTTCAACTTCAATGGGATCACCTATTTCTGCAATTTTATCGGAAATAGTCATGCAAGATCTTGAATCTTATGCCTTTGAAAAATTA